>PVIY010031469.1:0-29884 GCA_004026745.1 Myrmecophaga tridactyla | reverse complement strand
TTCAAAATTCTCTCTTTCTCTGTGAAATCTGACATTCTGATTAGTAAGTGTCTTGGAGTACATTTACTTGGATCTATTCTGTTTGGCGTATGCTGCACTTCTCGGATCTGTAATTTTAAGTCTTTCATAAGAGTTGGGAAGTTTTCAGTGATAATTTCCTCCATTAGCTTTTCTCCTCCTTTTCCCTTCTCTTTTCCTTCGGGATACCTACAGCACGTATATTCATGTGTTTCATGTTGTCATTCAGTTCCCTGAGTCCCTGCTCATATTTTTCCATTCTTTTCCCTATATTTTCTTTTGCTTGTCAGATTTCAGCTGTTCCATCCTCCAGTTCACTAATCCTATCTTTTGCCTCTTGAAATCTAACATTGCAGTTTTCCATTGTTTTTTTCAGCTCTTCTACTGTGCCTTTCATCCCCATAAGTTCTGCGATTTGTTTTTCCAGACTTTCGATTTCTTCTTTTTGTTCATTCCTTGCCTTCTTTATATCCTCCCTCAATTCATTGATTTAATTTTTGATGAGGTTTTCATATCTGTTCATACATTCTGAATTAATTGTTTCAACTCCTGTATTTCATTTGAGTTGTTGGTTTGTTCCTTTGACTGGGCCATATCTTCAATTTTCCTAGTGTGATTTGTTATTTTTTGCTGGCATCTAGGCATTTAATTACCTTAATTAGTTTATTCTGGAGATTGCTTTCACTTCTCTTACCTAGGATTTTCTTGCTGGATGAATTTGTCGTCTGTCTGTTCTTTGACATTCAGTTCAGCTTATTCTGGACCTCTAGCTTAGGTTTTGTTTGACAGAGGAGCATTTTTCAGTTCTTGTTTTGTTTCTTGCCCTGCCTGTATGGTGCCTTTTCTCCCCCACCCTTAGGAGGGTCTGCTTAGGTATTATAGACCCCAGCCAGATTTTCCTAGACCAAGTTGGCCTCCTGTCAGGAGGAAGGAGTCACCTGCATCAGTTTTCCCTGAGGGTGAGACCCAGCAGGTTGAAAGACTTTCCTGTGAAGTCTCTGGACTCTGTTTTTCTTATCCTGCTTAGGATGTGGTGCTTGTTTGCCTGCAGGTTCCACCAGCATAAGATAATACAGTACCTTTAACTTTGGCAGACTCTCCCTGCTGGGGGCATGGTGGAGACAGTGGAGAGGTTGTAGGCTGGCTTTAATGGTTTCAAATTACCAAGCCCTGGTGTCTGAATTCCTTGAGGGAGGGAATCCACCTGAGTAGGGCCTCACCCCTCCCCTGGGGAAGGCACAGGCCCCAGACACACCCTCAAATGAGCTTGTTTCTGCCTATGCCTGGGGCAATTGCAGACTGAGAAGCCCTGCCACTGTATCCAAAGGCAGTCAAGCCTTTGTAGAAACACAGCCACAAAAACCTGTTTCAATTTTTTCTTTATCTGTCAGCCCTGCCCCCTTGGCGCTGGGGCAAAAATGAGCGACCTCTGCTTTGACCAGGTTCACCTGAGCTGGGGGCCAATTTTTAGTAGTCAGAATTTGTGAATTAATTACACATTTGAAGCTTGGTTGCACTCAGCCCCTGCCGCTGGTAAAGTCTCTTTCCTTTCCCCTCTTGGAAGCACCTGTCGGGGAGGGGCATCGGCCACCATGTTTGGAGAACTCACGGTTCTGGGGGGGCTCACAGCCAGTCCAGCTGGTCCAGAATGGGGTACGCTGCATTTCCCATCACTGATGTGGCCCCAGGAGTTGTTCTGTACTGTTCCTGGTTATTTTGTAGCTGTTCTGGAGGACGAACTAAATCCCACACCTCGCTAAGCCACCATCTTGGCACCTTCTCCTCTGTATATCAATGTTTTATTTTTTTAATGATTAGCTTTGCTAAAGGTCATTCTTTTACTCTTTATGAAAATACAGTTCTAGGCTATATTTGTCAATACTATTTATTTTCTAATGTCTATCTCATTAAATGCTCTGCTTATATTCAAATGCTTTGTGCTGACTTCCTTAGGTTTATTTTGTTATTCTATTTTTATTCTTTTATTTTTTCTTAAATTTCTATTTTGAAATAATTTCAAATGCACTAGACAGTTGCAAAAATAACACAAACTCCATACAAAGAATTCCAACATAAAAACTATCCCCTCAGATACCCAGATCTGCCAATTTTACATTTGCCATATCATTCTATCTATCTATCTATCTATCTATCTATCTATCTATCTATCTATCTATCTACCTATCTACTTATGTCTATCATTTTCAAATCATTTGACAGGTGGTGTTAACACACCAGAGATGGATTGGCTTTTAATAAAAGGGGATTTATTTCATTAGTTCTTCAGAGGAAAGGCAGCTAACTTTCAACTGAGGTTCTTCCTTACACGGGAAGGCACAGGGTGGTCTCTGCTGGCCTTCTCCCTAGGCCTCTGAGTTCCAACAACCTTCCCAAGGGTGATTTCTTTCTGCATCTCCAAAAGCCTGGGCTGAGCTGCAAGTGCCGAGATGAGGCATGCTGAGCTGCTTAGACTGTGCTACGTTGAGTCTCTCATTTAAGCACCAGCCAATTAAATCAAACATCATTCATTACAGCAAGCACGCCTCTTAGTCGACTGCAGATGTAATGAGCAACAGATGAAGTTCATGTATCATTGGCTCATGCCCACAGCAACAGAACTAGGTACCTTCACCTGGCCAAGCTGACAACTGAATCTACCACAGGTGGATACATTGTGCTACATATTAAAGAGGAAAAAATGTGCTAATAAAATTGGTAGTTCATTTTTATATGAAAATACATTTTATTATTATTTTACTAGACAACATATTAGTAAATACACCAGATTATATTTTCTCAAATGACAAATAAGGCAAAAGATAACATTTCTCTTTAAGTCCTAAAGAGAACTTGAAAATCATCTCTCTTTGGGGGTATTCAGTTTCCTACGATGTCTGTGATACTTTCCATGAGGATACCAATGGTGCTTAGTACTAATAAGAACATTTTGCTAAGCTGTTCTATCCTGGGTCCTTGCTTAAGATTTTCTTCTAATCTGGTTTTCAGCACTTGGTCATGTGTTTCTTCCTTATAATGCAAAGGATCCGATTGAGGGATAGGTTTTGTGTGTTCATATGGAATATCCACAGAAGGATGGTAGCATGTCAAAGCAAATTCTACTTTGCGATTATAGTCATCTGGAAAGAAGAGTATGAAGAAGAGTATATAAGCTCCATTTTGGATTGGAAATAAATGTTTCAAGATAGTACTACTTGATATTGCCTATTTTATTGCAGCTACTGCCATGGTGAATCAAGGTATACACTGGGTGGTATAAAAAGATGTTTTGAAGAGAAACTGCTTTAAAAATCTGCTTCTAGGCACACATATTTTCAAGCCCCCACAGACATTCACCATGAACCCCTTATCTTGGCCCCAGTGGCAGTTCATTTTTTAAAAAATGAAATGTCATTACTTTCTGTGTTCCAAGTTTTATTCAAAATCAGTTTTTAAAGTGTAGTAAGATTAAGTGTCCAATTTTTCATTTAAATCCATTTAAAAGAGATTACTATCATCAAGACTGTATTAAAAAATAGGGTACTCCTTAAGTTGCCTTTGAAGTAAAAAAAAAATTTTCTAATACATTGAAATCTCTTGCTGCCTGCACTCTACAAATATACTTGAAGGATCTTCTTTTCATATTCTCTAGAAAAAGAAGTATGGATTTGAAACATTAACAGCAAAACAGTAAAAAAAAAAAAAAAAAAAAAAAAGCCTCTTCTGGTAATGTAACCAGTCACAAGTGGCCAGGGTAAACTTCCTTTGTGAAAGCATCTTGCCTAAAGGTGGGATTGGGTCATTATGTCTGTATAATAACTGCCCTGACAAACAGCATATGAATGCCAGATGGTTGGAACTGTTCCATTAAAGAAACTGATGTTTTCATTGTTTGGGATTTGATTTTGTAGCTTTCTCCCTATAATGATTTGATTGCAGCATTTAGAAGCTTTGAGAGCTTTCCCATAAATTATTCACCCCCTTGAATGTGAAAACTAGTGCAGGCTTATTAGCCTGTTTTTCCAATAGTATATCGTTCCTTCTTTCTTACTCAGATGGTGATAATTTAAGCAGGATTTGAGAAAAGAAAACATAGATTTTGTGTTTGGGTTGTCTCTTCAAGGCACTCCCCTGAATAATATTTTTTCCACTTCGTTCATTAAAGACTTATGTACAAATATCCATGAAAAAATATAATAATAATAGTAAACTTAGCTCTTACTATACTCTACATCCATAGCTGTTACACAGTTTGAAGCATTTTATACATATTAACTCAAATAAGTGCACATCAACCCTCTGAGGTCAATACAATTATTATTTCCATTTATAGATGAAGAAACTAAGGAATAGTGAAGTCAACTAACTTGCCAAAGATAAAAAAAAAAAAAAAAAAAAAAAAAAAAAAAAAGCAGTAAGTGGTAGAACTAGAATTCCAACCCAGGGAGAAAATTCTAGAGTCTGTGTTCTTAAGGACTTCACTGCACACTACCATGTATACTCCAACTAACCTAGCTTGTTCCAAGAGAACAATGGTAAAACTAGATTCCCTGCTCTCTATTTAGCCTCAATAATATGAACAGAATCTTGTCATTATTGTGGCAAATGTCTTACCTATTCCAAGACTTAGAAAATGTCTCAGGTGTGCTGGTTTGAAAGGATGTATGTATCCTAGAAAAGCCATTGTTTAATCCTAATCCCATTTTGTAAAGGCATCCGTTTCTTCTAATCCCTATTCAGTACTGTATGTTTGAATCTATAATTAGATCATCTCCCTGGAGGTGTGACTCAATCAAGAGTGGTTGTTAAACTGGATTAGGTGGAGACATGTCTCTGCCCATCCAGGTGGGTCTAGATTAGTTTACTGGAATCCTATAAAAGAGGAAACATTTTGGAGACGGGAGAGATTCAGAGAGAGCAGAGAAGAACAACATAGCCACAAGAAGCAGAGTCCACCAGCCAGCAATCTTTGGAAATAAAGAAGGAAAATGCCTCCCGGGGAGCTTCATGAAACAGGAAGCCAGGAGAGAAGGTTAGCAGATGACGCCATGTTTGCCATGTGCTCTTCCAGCTGAGAGAGAAACCCTGACTGTGTTTACCATGTGCCTTCCCACTTGACAGAGAAACCCTGAACTTCATCGGCCTTCTTGAACCAAGGTACCTTGTCCCGTGATTGGACATTTCTGTTTACTTGTTTTAATTGGAACATTTTCTTGGCCTTAGAACTGTAAACTAGCACCTTATTAAATTCCCCTTTTTAAAAGCCATTCCATTTCTGGTATATTGCATTCCAGCAGCTAACAAACTAGAACACCAGGGTGTATCACCACTCATCAATAGGATAAATCTGTTCTGAGTCTTAGAGGTATCCATTATTGTGTTCAAGAAATAAAGGAGGTGTTCTCTCCTGAAGTCCTTTGTAAACTACCTTTATTGTAGATGCTATAGCCCTGGTGTCCCCCAATATATTAAAGGGAATCATGACATTTAAAATACGAATTTATTTGCATTAGAAATAAAGTATAGCATATGACACATGCTCTTAGCATTTGTTCTTTTTTATGATCAAACTAGTATGTCCACTCCTCCACCCTGGTAAGGGAGCCTTTGGCATCAAAGAAATAGCCCTGATATTTGGACCAAAAAATAAATAAGAAGAACATAATTTCTAAAAAATAATAATAATAATAATAAATAAGTATAGCATAAAGTTACAGAACATGGAAGTGAGCTATAAAATAAAATCTATAGGGAGTTACAATTGCAAAATGGTAGTTACTATGAAATCACTCATGGTCATTAAGTCCTAGTGGGAGACAGATGCCTGCCCTCAAGATGAAAGAGCACGGGGACATGATAAATACTTGGAGAATAAAATATCTGAAGGAAGATTCAGAGAAACTAAATAGTTTAAAGGGCTTTACAGGTCATCCTTACTCAAAGTATTTCAGAGTCATCCTAAGATCATTTTAGATGTGACTCCATAGGCTAATGCACATATTAGTAGTGGATATTTGTAGTTATGTTGTTGCCCATGATCCATGCTTCCTTCTGCTAACAGTACCTTGATAATCCTCTCTACTCTCTTGTATGGTGTTGACTTAACCCTTGGCTCTGGATGTGGGTCTATGATGTGGTCCTGGTCATTGAGAGCATTCAATTCCACAGTCACTTGATTGATTCAAAGATGAGCCAGTGATCCCATTAGAGCCAATGCTATACAATCTTGAGTACTTTTGCTTGAACTTATAAGAAAATGGCACATTCTCTTTTCCTACTATAAAAGGAGCTGTGAAGATGAAAATCTAAGATGTTAGAAGCTACCATGGATAAGACCCTGCCGAAGAGGTAAGTCAACACTCAGGAAAGTAGCACTGAGAAACATAGAGAAAGTGACATAACATCCTGATGATAATATCTTGGGCCAAAGTACATCTATAGGCCATCCCTGAACTTTAAAATTAAATAAGCCAATAAATTCCAATCTTTATTTAAGGCTTTTATAATTATCACTCACTACCCAAGGTGTACTAGCTGGCAAAAGGGGAGAACTAAAGGTCCCAGGCCCCTTGGAGAGAGTTTTCCTGATGTTCCTTTGTGAGGGGAAACAACAGAGCACCTGAAGGAGACTCTGGTGAGAACAAAGAAAGGAGTTGAGACCTAGGATATCCCTGAGCACAGTTAATCTTTCAGGACATTAAAATAGAGGGAAGGCCTAGATTTCCCTTTTTAGAAAGGTAAAGATAATATTAGTTACTTTAAAACAGAGCCTTAGGGGATAAAGGGAAAGGAGGAAATAATTTCAAAGTTAGTTGAAGTTTTATGGTGGTAATTAAGAGGCTCCATTTGTGGTTTGGGCCACTTCAGAGACTTGCCTTCTGGCCTGCAAGCTATAAAGATGGCCTTAGGCTCTTGGGAAAAGCCTTTATCAACCTGGATTTTCATATTTTTCAATAGATTTGTTCCCTACATAATGATTAGCTAAGTATGGTAGACTGAAGAAATCCTTTCTTCTCTTCTTCTCTAAGAGTAGAATTTTAGCTGGCACACGGAGGTTCAGTTAAAGTTTCCATTTCCATGCCTCCTTGTAGCCAGTAATTGGTTCTCACCAATGGAATGTGAGTGGAGGAGATTATGCAACCTCTACATCATTTGCTTACATCATTTGCCTTCCATCTCTGTATTTTCTCTTTCTAGCTTGATCCAATTTCAACCACTTAATTGAGGAGAACACTTTAGGATTGAAGGAGCAACAACATGGTAGAAACAATGTCTCTGAATAACTAATTGCAGACAAGAGAGCTGCCCCACCAACTTGGACCCCTCACCACCAGACTGTTAATTGACAGAGAAATAAACTTCTATATTATTTTAGAGCACTTTTTCTTATAGCAGCTTAGCATCTATTCTAATATCTCTAGTTTTTAAATCTTCCTCCATAGCCCTCTCCACTTTTTCAGAACAGATTATTTTCATTCCTTAAGGTCCCCTTAACCATATTCCCTCAGACCAGGGTCTTTTAGTCATAATTTAGTTTCTATATGCTATTGCAGTCATCATCTTACTGCTTTCTCTACTGACAATCAAACTGAGACTTTCATTAAACAATACTAAGAAAATATCTTTGCTCAATGGATCTTTCCTATTAAGAGGGAAGTCCCTCAGTCATTAGAACTGTACTTTTATTTATTTCATAAGTGGTATTTCTGCATCATTCTTAACTTTCAGGGAAACTTTACTCACTCTGCTAATAATTCTTATTAAAATATTTCAAAATGAGATACTGTACATTTCAATGTAATTTTAAATGCATCAAATAGGGAAAAAATGAAAGTTGAGAAAACTTTTCCCATGAAAGATCTGGCATTTTTCTATTTTCTCAACTTTAGAAACGTGCATGGTTTGGTGATTAAGAATCAAATCATCTCCTTTTAAAAATCAGAGGGTACAATTGTCATAGACACACCTCAGTCCAGATACACTCTGCTGCTTTGGAGTAGTTTCATAGATATTAGAACAGCATATCTGAAAGCAGCAGGGATCAGCAGATGTTCACTTAAAGCACAGCTATAATGTGACTCAATTACTATCTCAAACTCTTTTCTCTATGTAACTTCTTTCTTCTCTTATTATCAATTCTTCATCTTTGACCGTACATCTTTTTTTAAGTGACAGGTTTTTGGCTTCTTCTCAACTTTAACTTGATTATGATGTCTGCAGTACTATAAGACTTCTCTCTGTACATCTTTTATTTTTAATTCTTCCTACCACTGCCCAAGTCTCACCATATTTTCTCATTCAAATTCTTTAGAGTAAGAATCTGACTGGCCCAGCTTTTCCCTACAAAACTTTTTTGTTCCATCTTCTTTACATGAATGACTACATTTGGATTTAGATTTCCCCCTCCCCTCCCTAACAATCGAGATGTAATGGATGGAGGAGAGATTCCCATGATACAAAACACATAAGCCCAGGCCTGTTTCCTCCATCAACAGAGTGACATGGGGCAAAGACAGTTTCTCTTAGACATGACTGTGTGAATGGCAAACATTTTGATTGTGGTATACTGATTGGTTAGTATAGTGAATGTAAAATCCAATAAGGTTTTGCCCTTCCCATGAATGGCCTGTTCTGGTGTTTGTCTTCAGACATCCTTTAGTGAGGACAGCTCAAATAAATAAAATGGACATTTACCCATAGCAAGCTTCTAAAGTAGAGTGAAGTAAAAAATTCTGCTGATGGAAGTTTCTACCACAAAACCACATGGAGGTGGGGGGTGGGGAGAAATAGCTAAGTATATCAATAAAACTCCAGTCATACTTAGTCACCATGGTAACTCCTTCCTGCTTCCCACTGGCAACTAAATTTCTAACCAGATGCTGATACTACTGGGGTCCTAGAAACAAAGGGGAGGTGTGGGTAAGCTGAGAATCAATCACCAGAGAGCAAGCCAGAGAATGTCAATAGCCCATTTTAAATACCCTGCACAGAGTAGCTGGACATTTCATTAGACCAGACTTCACTTGTGGCAGGTAATGGGGTAAATTCAGTGAGGTTTTGACATCCAAATGCTTGTGCAAGGGGCATGTCAGAGTCCATTCTTTAAGTCTGCCTCTAACCTCCACATTTGAAGGCTACTGGGCCCAGCCCAGCCCACTCACCTTATCCAAAACATCTGAGATCCTCACATCTACCTTCCCTACACAAGGAGGGAAGGGAAGGAAAGAGGTCCACCAAGGGGGGTTAAACACAATCCAACAAGAATGTTAAGGAATTGCATTTGACCACACTGGTGCTAGTCATTTTAATGCTTCATTCATAAGTGAGTGGGCACTGAAAAATAACTAGATGGAAGAAAAAAAAATCAGCCACCAGAAATAGGAAAAACAAGCTGAAAAATCAGAGAAAATGGCATACTGTGGAATGATGATAATGGAGAAAACTAAAAGAATCTTTCAAATACTATAATTGATATTCCCAATGAAATTTAAAGAATAATACATACAGAGAATAAAAAAACAGCTTCCATTAGAATGTATTAGGAAGTAGTAATTGGAAAGCAATGAAAATATGATTGCCAAAAATCAACAAAACCAATAAGTAGCAGAATGGACAGGTGTGTAAATCAAATTAATGGGTTAGAGCCACTGCTGGAATTCTCCTGGAACAGAAGATAGTTCCATGATAGGTAATAGACTTTGTAGTTAAAGGACCTGAGTTCAAATCATAGATTCATTTCTTTTTTAGCTATTTGGTCTTATGCTGCTTT
Organism: Myrmecophaga tridactyla; assembly: GCA_004026745.1. Lineage (NCBI taxonomy): Eukaryota > Metazoa > Chordata > Mammalia > Pilosa > Myrmecophagidae > Myrmecophaga > Myrmecophaga tridactyla. Next base: position 20,100 of record PVIY010031469.1, on the reverse strand, counting down.
AGTTACCTTTTCTAGGTGGATACCATTCCAAGGTATCAATGTCCTTAATTTATAACATTGAACTAATAACAGCGCCTCCTATTTGGGGTTGATATGAGGATTAAATGAGGTAATATATGCAAAATTCTAACATAAAATACTTAATAAATATTGCTACTGTTATTAATATACAGTAAAAAACAAAGAAGTAGAGTTTTTAAGAAAGGAGATAAGGAACATGGAGGATAGATATGGGAGGCCAAATGATACTTGTCTCCAATAGGTGCTAAGTGAATCTTTTCCAATTCTATAAAAATAGGTGACTAAGTCTGGCAACTGAAAAAAAAAAGAGGTAAAAGTGTCCACTCTCTAAAGAGAGGCACCAACAAGTGGTGGTGGACTTTTAAGGTACCTTAAAAGAAGGTAAAATAGACCTTACTACCATTAGCAGCCAGAGTATATAATAGGAGAAAGTAGGAAAGTGAGGGTTTCCAGGGAGTTTTCATAAATGAATGAATGTGATTCTTACTGATTAAACAAAGAGGCTGGGGAAACTGCTACTAAGCTATGGACATGGCCAAATGAGCACAGAAAGCCAGCCTGTTGTACCTGGCTCTAAATCACCATGTTGTTGAAGCCCAAAAAATGTAAACTAAGTAGGAGTTCACCAGTGAGATGCACCATTCATTTTCTCTTGTTTTGTTCCCAACTGGGAGGCAAGTCCAAGGGCTCTCTCTCGACATCCCATCTTGGCAACTGTGCTGGTTTGAAAGGATGTATGGACCCTAGAAAAACTATGTTTTAATCAAAATCCCATTTTGTAAAGACAGAATAATTCCTACTCAATACTGTATGTTTGAAACTGTAATCAGATCATCTCCCTGGAAATATGATTTAATCAAGAGTGGTTGTTAAGCTGGATTAGGTGATGATATGTCTCTACCCATTTGGGTGGGTCTTGATAAGTTTCTGGAGTCCTATAAAAGAGGAAACATTTTGGAGAATGAAGGAGATTCAGAGAGAGCAGAGCAGAACAACATAGTCACAAGAAGCAGAGTCCACCAGTCAGTGACCTTTGGAGATGAAGAAGGAACATGCCTCCCAGGGAGCTTCATGAAACAGGAAGCCAGGAGAGAAGCTAGCAGATGACACCATGTTCGCCATGTGCCCTTCCAGCCGAGAGAGAAGCCCTGATTGTGTTCACCATGTGCCTTCTCACTTGAGAGAGAAACCCTGAACTTCATCGGACTTCTTGAACCAAGGTATCTTTCCCTGAATGCCTTAGATTGGACATTTCTATAGACTTGTTTCAACTGGGACATTTGCTTGGCCTTAGAACTGCAAACTAGCAACTTATTAAATTCCCCTTTTTAAAAGCCATTCCATTTCTGGTATATTGCATTCCTGAAGCTAGCAAACTAGAACAGTAACAGATTAGGTGGAGAATTTCATTAAAGGGTAGAGAAGTAGAAAAAATATTATAAATGGAGGTGGAACTTTATATCAAATAGTTATATAACAGAGATAGAGAGAGAATTGGGAAGTTTGAAGTGTGACTAAATATTTGATGATACTAAGGAACTACTGTTAATTTTTAGGTGTGATAATAGTATTGTGGTTATGTTTTAAAGAGTTATTTTGTTTTCAAAATCTACATTGAAATGTTTAAATATGAAAAGATATGATTTCTGAGATTTGTTTCTAAATAATTATGGTCTTGTGTGCATGGGGATATTGATGAAAACAACTTTAAAAAGTTAAAAAAAAAAAAGTTGAGTGTGTGAACAGGAAATATTCTAGTGTGCAAGCTGCCAGAATGTGATATACCAGAAACAGAATGGCTTTTATAAAGGGGAATTTAATAAGTTACAAGTTTACAGATCTGAGGCAATGAAAATGTCCAATTTTATTAAAGCAAGACTATAAAAATGTCCAATCTAACGCTTCCAGAGAAAGATACCTTGGTTCAAGAAGGCTGATGACGTTTAGCTTTGTTCTCTCAACTGGAAAGGCATATAGCAAACATGGTGATGTCTGCTAGCTTTCTCTCCAGGCTTCTTGTTTCATGAAGCTCCCTCAGGGGCATTTTCCTTCTTCATCTCCAAAGGTCTCTGCCTTCATGAGCTCTTGTGGCTCTCCTGGCTCTGAAGCTTTTTCCAAAATCTCTCCTCTTTTAAAGGATTTCAGTAAACTGCTTAAGACCCACCTTGAATGGTGGAGACATAGCTCCCTCTAATCAAGGTTAATACCCACAATTGGGTGTGTCACATCTCCATGGAGATAATCTAATCAAGCTTCCAACCTACAGTACTGAATAGGGATTCAAAGAAACGGCTGCCTTCACGAGATGGATGAGGACTAAAATATAGCTTTTCTCGGGTACATAATCCTTTCAAACTGGTACAGGAAGTCATTTAGATGTTGTTTATAGAAGGTATGCCTAAAACAAAAATAAAATGGGAGTTTGAAAATAAACAGAATGGGAAAATACTAGGCGAGTGCTAGCTTAAAATTCATGCATAACATTTAAAGATCAGAAGAAGTAATATCCAAGAAAAAAAATTAAATGAGACAAACATGGCCAATTCGTATGGATGAACAGTATAATTTATCAAAATGATATAGTAATAAACATTTGTTCATCAAATAATATTATACTGAACATCTAAAATAAAAATTATTAGAAAATCAAGAAGTTATTAATATGGTAAAGGAAAATGCAGATTAATCTGACATAAATATAAATGAAGATATTCTAAATGCAACACTATAGAATACATATGACATTATAAGATTTCAAAATAACCATAGAAAATTAATACTGGGAGTTTTAAAATAACTTGCCATTTCATTATCATCCCAAAAGAAGGTCAAGGAGAAAAAAATACATCTTAATCAATGCAAAAAATCCTGTATTAGAAAATGGGGATATAACAGTGAATGAAACTTAGTCCTTCCTTCAAGTAGCTTACATTCTACTGGGAAGAAGCAGGAAATAAACCAATGAACAAATAATGTGCCAGCAATCAATAAATGCTATAAAGAAAATTAAAGTAGAGAAAAAGGGATAATCAGGAAAGTTCTTTTTTAAGATGACATTTGAATAGAAACTTGAGGAAAGCAGATGGGGGAAGGGTGGGGTCAGGAATTCCAGGTAGAGGGGTCAGGAAGTGTAATAGTCCTGAGATGGGAGTTTTCTTTCTTTATTCAACTGAACAGCAAAGAGGACAGCCTGGTGAACTGGAAGGATTGAGAGGAAGAGTGCTAGAAGATGAAGTCAGAAAAGGGTATGTTAGTGCCTGTAGAGGAGGATTGTATAGGGCCTTGAAGCCCAAGAGAAGGATTTCGGATTTTCCCCTGAATGTGATGGGAAGCCATTGGTTTTAGATAGAGAAATGACACTTAAATATTAAAAAAGGAAAATTCTGCTTGAGAGGAAACTGTCAAGGACAAAGATGGAAGTATGAGATCATATATGAGGCTACTGCAATTATCTAGACAAGAGATGATGGTACTAGTAGTAGCTACAGGGACAAATTGTTGAATTCTGGATATATTTAGAGTAAAAGCTATCTGGATTTGCTGAGCAAGAAAATAAACATGGGATGTAAGAGAAAAACAGAAGTGGGGATGATGCCGCAGTTTTGACTTGAGCAACAGGAAAAAAGGAAGCAGCATTTCCTAAGGTAGGGAATAAGCACTGTCATTTGTAAAATAAATACTTACATTTGTATATAAGGGTATAAGAAAAAACAAGTTATTGATTTAAAAAAAATATTTGACTTTGGAATGATTTGGCATGACATTAATAGGAAAAGTAAAAGATTGATAGTTTTAATTACACATCAATTTAAAATGCCTGTAAATGAAAACAAGAAGCATTACAAATGATAAACTGGGAAAATATTTATATAGTATGAATAATGTTTTTTGAAATATTTTATTGTAGGTTTCGTTTTTGGGCATCCATCTAACTTGGATGATGGTCAGAGGTAGTTAGGACTGGTCTAACGGGGATGCAAGAGAAAGAAAGCAAAGGCAATTGTGGTGGTTTGAAACTTTATGTACCCCCAGAAATACATGTTCTTAAATCTAACCCATTCCTCTGGTTATACACCATTCTAAGTAGGATCTTTTGATGAGGCTCCTTCAATTAAGGTGTGACCCACCTCACTCAGGATGGAATTTAATCCTGTTACTGGAGTCCTTAACAAGAGGACTGAATACAGAGAGAGAGAAAAAAAATAGAGCCATGGAAGCAAGAAGCTGAAAGCAATGAAACCTGGAAGAAATGGGAGAGACCAGCAGACACCACCATGTGCTTTGGCCTGTGGCAGAACTGCCAAGGGTCATCAGCAGCCAGTCTGTGAGAATAAAGCACCGCCCTAATGATGTCTTGATTTGGACATTTTCTTGGTAAAAACTGTAAGCTAATAAATTCTCATTGTATAAGCCAACCTATTTCATGTTTTCTGCTTTAAGCAGCGTACGGAACTAAAACAGCAGTGTTCTACTTCTGATTGTCAAATAGCTTTGCCTTGAGATAAAAAATTTGAGGTTCCACTTGATCATAGAATTTCACTACAATCATAATGTAGAGAGAACTCAATAATAAAGCCCTGACCACAGAGGGAGGAGTAAATGTCTGTCCTTCTGTTTTTAGTGAAGTTTGGAGGATGAAGTCACATACAAGTACCATCAGACGTGATAGTTAATTTCATGTGTCATCTTAGCTAGGCTATGGTGTCAACAGTTTGGCCAAACACTGCCCTACTTGTTGCTTACTGCATTGCTCATCTGATTTTGTAGATGAGATTTGCATCTACAAATCAGTTCATTGCATCTACAATCAACAAGCAAGATTGCCCTCAGCAACTGGGTAGTCTCCAATCAGATGGAGATCTCTTAAAAGCCAGAATTGAGAGTTTCATAAGTAATAAGAATTTCTATCTCAAATTCAGTATTGGCTGTTGCTGGAATTTCCAGCCAACCAGATTCTTCTGGGGAATTAGGACTCAGGACTTCAACATCACCTTTATCAGAGTTTCCAGCCTATGGACTGCCCTACAATTTGGACTTGCCAAAGTTGCCTGAGACCATTTCTTATAATATATCATATACACACAAACCCACACAGAGAGACGCAAATGCTGTTGCTTCTGTTTCTCTGGAGAATGCTGACTAATACAGAAGAGGTCAGTAAAAAACATCTAGAAAGGTGTCAGGAAAACTGAAAACCTCAGAGCTAGTGGTTCGCTTCCCTGGGTGTAGAAGAAGCCCTAGCTATCCTTGTTCAATGCAATGTCCAATGGTGTATGAACACTATAATGCAGAGTTGGCAGAGGGAAGTGGCCTGATAGATGGTTCTCACACCTCTGCGGGCGATGTAGGGGAACTAGAGGTTCCTATTGCCTTCATGTGGATTGCAGGTTACTGGATTGGTAAATAAGCATGTGCTTTGGGGACAAAGAATGCAGTAGAGGGGACTTCCTAACCAGGGACTAATGTCCAGAAGCACAGAATTCAGCTATGCCAGCATGGTGCCCCCAAAAGACAAGATGTGACACTAGTCCATGACCAAATCAGACAAGTCACCCCACTTCCTTCTAGCAGACACAGCAAGAACTTATGGGGCAGTGCATGGGCCTGAGTTATTGTGATAGATGCTGTGGTATGCCGCTGTATTAGTTTCCTAAGGCTATCATAAGAAAGTACCACAAAAGGATGGTTTAAAAAAGAAATTTATGTTCCACAGCTCTGGAGGCTAGCAGTCGGAAATCAGGATGCCAGCAGGGCCATTCTCCCTCTGAAATATGTAGGGGAGAATCTTTCTTTGCCTCATCTGTCTTCTGGCCTTTGCTGATAATCCTTAGATTTTTTTTTTTTTTTTTTTTTTGCTTGTGGATGCATTGCTCTGCCTCTTCCATCTCCACAGGGCCTGGCTGGGTCTGTCTCAAAATTTCCTCTTCTGATAAGATCTCCACTCATATTGGATTACAGCTCACCCTAATTTATTCAGTTTGACCTCATCTTAACTAATCACATCTTCAAATATCCTATTTCCAAATAGGGTCACAGTCACAGCCCGGGGGCTTAGGACTTGAACAAACTTTGGGGGGACACAGTGCAATCCATAACAACCACTCATAGCCCCCTTCAGGAAGGAAGGACTTGTTATCCCCAGCTATGGGAGTATTGACAACAGATAGCTCTCAGCTCTCAAACCCCTTCAGGGAATGTCTCGGCTGAAGAGAGATGCCGCTCCAAAGTCACACATACTTCCTGGATGGCTCAGTCACTAGATCAATGAATGAGGAGTTATAAAGCCTTGGACCTCTAACTCCAATTTGGGACAGCGCTGAAGGATCATCCCATAGGGTAGTTGAGTTTTCCATTGAGACTATATCACACCTAGACTCCTCCCTCTGCCCATTCCTGTTTCCCTCCTTTACCCTTCAAAGGTATGGATCCCAGAAGCTTCCCTAATAAACCTCATCATAACCTCAGGATCTGTGACAATCTCACACCCTATGTGCCAGGAGGTCACATGAACCTATTCCCATATAGGCAGTTGCCATCTTGGGGTGAAGCAGGAGGAAGGAAAGGAAATTTGAAAGAATGAGTACTTATCTCCAAGTTATCCACTTACTCAAAAGACAGTTCTCCCCAGAGCATGTATGTTCAACCTTTTGGGTTGAAGTAGTGATGGATGCTTTGGATCTAGTGATAAAGTCCAAAATGAAAACAGCCAAGAGATTCCTTAAGAAGAGAGACCCAAAACTCAGTGAAAATATTTAAAATGCCATAGTGACTAAAGGGGGAAATGCAAATGCAACAGTGACACAAGTATTTAGAGATGTGTACGTACTGGAAAAACCATATGGAGTTCTATATAAAAAGAAAAATATTACAAGACCATTTGAGGATCAGCGTCACTGAATTCTTTTCACAAAAGTCAGATTGTTCTCCATTCATGTTTGGCTCCCATAATAAGAAGCAGACAAATAATCTAGTAATAGGTCATATATATATGACTACCATGTTCTAGATATGATTGAATTAGAGCCCCCACAGTATCAAATATTTGCCTGGCTGGTTTAGAGTACGCTCTGCACTTCACCACGCTGAATGGGAAGATTTACTTTCAAAGCTGTACGTTGGTGTTGAAGAGATCTGGTTGCAGAATACCACAAATTGAATTGGAAGAGATGGGGCCCTCATTGGCTCTGGTTCTGAGGACACACCTGATATCAGATGAGCTTTAGAAGTTGTCTACGAAAATGCCCAGAGCCCTCAAGTCAAAGAAGAAGTAAAATATCTCTCAGGATGCTTTTGGTACAACATATGCAGGGATTCAGATGCAGAAGCAAGACCTAAGCAAACTGCAATCAGGAAAATGAAGGGGTTGAAGAGGTGACCTGCAAAAAGGATAGCAGTAGATCAGGAGAATAAGTCAAAAAAAAAAATTTTAATTTGACATAACTTGACTTCTAGGAAGACGCGGAGCAGAATGGATTAAATTCACTCCACTCCATGGGACAAGATAGGGGACGGGTAGAAAATGACCAAGACTGAGGTCCTGGAGTGTGAGTAATCAAACACAGTCTCTAGGGAATCTTGGGGAGGAGAGAGGCAGGATTGGGGAGAGCAGAGTAGGTCAGGTGACCATGATCCTTAGTGGGGGTGAGCTGTGGTGTGAGGGGAGGTGCAATCAGAGGGAACTAATCATCCCTCTGCTGCAGCCTGCCCTGGCTGCTAGCTGGGGAAACCTTCCCATGTGGGTCCATAGTTGACAGCACCTGCAGGGAGCCTGGAGGTGGACCTGATCCTCACTGTGGGGGCTGGGCCTCTGGGCACTGGGAGTGATTGCCCAGCTGGGTGCTAGGAGTAGCTGGCCCAGCAGTCATGGTGTCTGGTGGAGCTGCCAGGTACCTGGTGTTGGGGCTAGGCTGATCTCCCAGTTGCTGATTGGCTCCCCAGTCCCCAGCAGGGACAAGCAGTCCAGCCGTGCAGGCAGGAACACCCCCATATGGTGCACCGGGTGCTCAAGCCGCTACAGGCAAGGAGGGGCGGGGCTAAGAAGGAGAAGCCGCGTGCGTGCCACCTGCTGGTAATAAGCAGTAAGTGCAGGCCGGCTGCCTATAGTCCAGGAGAGGAGAACCTGAGGGTAGGTGGAGCCTGTGGATAGCCACCAGCTGGGCAGAAGGGGTGAGTGTAAGGAGGCTAACTCCCTATCTGCCTAGGTTTTTTTGTTTTGTTTTGTCTTCCTAATGTTCTTTTTTATTTTCCTGTTTTTAAAAATAATTTTCTGTATATTTTTATTAGTAGCATAATTGTTTTTTCATTATTTTTATTTTTATAGATATTTTATATTTTTATTTTTTATTTTATATATTATTTTTATTATTCTATTTATGTCATTTTTTTCCTTAAATTTTCTCTCCCTTTGGTGGGCACCAGTCTGAGTTCACTCCCAGTATATTTTGGGGTGTCTTCTTCTGACTCTCAGGCCTACTACTGTTGACGTGTGTCTTGTTGATCTTGTTGTTTTTCATACTTTTATTATTTCTTTTTATTATTATTATTACCTTTTTTTTTTGCTGGGGGTGGGTGCATGGGCCGGGAGTAGAGCCTGGGTCTCCCGCAGGTTGGGGGGTGGGCCATTCTATCACTGAAGGATCTGTGCATACCAGCCTAGCTTCTAACAGACCCTCAAGTTGAATTGTATCCCCTACATGAGATCTGGACCTTGATTTGGTGGGGAATAACTGGCAAACTAAGTGCAAAAGGAAACCTTCAATGCAAAACCAACTAAACAAAACTTTGGATGAGTGAAGGAAACCAACTTGCAAAATAACTATATTAAGGTAATCAAAGCCCTAAACACAGCTGAACATCACAGAGCACATGAGGACCTAAGCAGAAATAGCCCAGCCAAACAACCAAATCAAAATTCCAGAGGGGACACTGAATATGGAACAATACTCAAGGATATTTAGAAAGAAATAAAGGATATCAGGAAGATAATAGAAAAGCATAAAGAAAAATTTGGAAGATGATATAGAAAAATGACTGATCTCACAGAAATAAAAAATACAGTAGACCAAATTAGAAATATACTGGAGACATATAATAGCAGATTTGAAGAAGCAGAAGGAAGAATGAGTGAGCTAGAAGACAGAACAATTGAACTAGAGCACACAAAAGAACAAAAGACAAGAAAGATGGAAAAAATGAAACTAGACCTTAGGGAAATGACAGACAACAAGACAACTAATTGGGAAAGCTGGCTGATGATACAATTGGGGAAAACTTCCCAACCCTTATAAAAGACATAAATATGCAAATCAAAGAACCCAAATGAACTGCAAATAGAATAAATCCAAATAGGCCTACTCCAGGACACATATTAATCGAACTGTTAAATGTTGAAGAGAAACAGAAAGTCCTGAAAGCAGCATGAGAAAAGCAATCTACATTCAAGGGAAAACATATAAGACTGACTTCAGACTACCCAACAGACACCATGGAAGCAAGAAGGCAGTGGTATGACATATTTAAGATCCTGAACAAGAAAGGCTCTCAGTCAAGAATTCTTTATCCAGCCAAGTTACCCTTAAAAATTGAGGGAGAGATTAAAATCTTCAAAGACAAACAATGATTGAGAGAACTAGTCAACAAGAGACCAGCCCTGTAAGAAATACCAAAGAGAGTCCTATCAGCTGAAAATAAAAAAAGACAGGAGGGGTAGATTTGGAGGAGAGTGCAGAATTGAAGGTACCAGTAGTGGTAATTTAAAGGATAAAAAGAGAGAGAAGGAAAAGAATATATAGACCTGACAAATAAAAACTAAAGGATAAAAAGAAAAATGAACAAATAAACAAAAAAACTAAAAGACAAGGTGGTGGGGGTGCAAGGGTAGTTCAGTGGTAGAATTCTCACCTGCCATGCGGGAGACCCGGGTTCAATTCTCAGTCCATGCACTTCCCCAAAACAAACAAACAGAAGTAAGCAAGCAAACAAACAAAAATTCAACAAACGGTACTGCAATAATGGGATGCTCACATGGAAAAATAATGAAATGTGACCCCCACCATACAGCATACAAAATAATACAAAATAAAAAACTAAAGGATAAAATGGTAGATTCAAGAACTCCTTTTATAGTAATTACTTTGAACGTTAATGGACTAAACTCACCAACTAAAAGATTCAGACTGGCAGAATGGATTAAAAAACATAGTTCAGGCCGCCAGCTTTGCTGAGACTCCTTCGCATGGGCTGCCCACAGCAGGCCCGCAGTGGCTTGCATGACATAAAGGGCGTTCTGGGAGCCCTGTGGCTAAGGCAGTTACCGGCAATGCGATGCAGGAGAGTTTAGGCTGTGTTGAGGCCAACCGCTTCCACCAGCTGCCGGACGATGGGTCAGGTTTGTTCGACATACTGTGTGAGGCCAAGCGCAGGCACCAGCAGCAGCTGCAGTGCAAGCGGTGCGATGAGGCAGCTGTGGCCAGGGCTAGCAACTGCAACTTTAGCACACTAAACCATGGAGTGAAGGCTACCCAAAGAGGTTGAATCTAAATGCAAGGGAATGGATAGAAGTGATGATAACAGATTAGCAGATTTATAAGAAACAGTGCCACACTGAAGGTGAATATGATTGAAAGGGGATGTATAGTGCCATGTATCCCAATCATTAAATTTATGTTTATAAATAAGTTCTCACGTGAATTATTTCAATGGTTCGGCAGTGGACAAAGAATAAATAGTAGAGGAATATGGGGGGGGGACTAAAAATGCTTGCTATGGAAATAGTTAACAGGAAAATATCAACAGTACCACAGTACTACCAGGGGAAACTAACTTGGGAGGGACAAGTGATAAGGGGCAGTTTTGTTTTGTTTTGTTTTGTTTTAGGCTCTGAAATCTCAGTGGGATTTATTTATTTATTTTTTAATATTTTTATTATAAACAATAAATCGACATACCGACATTCTTGACATACAAACGTTCTTTACATGGTTACAATCAGTGGCTCACAATATCATCACATAGTTGTATATTCATCACCAAGATCATTTTTTTGAACATATCCATCTCTCCAGAAAAAGAAAAAACTCATACATTCCATACCCCTTACCGCTCCCTTTCATTGACCACTAGTATTCAATCTACTCAATTAATTTTAACCTTTGTTCCCCCTATTATTTGTTTATTTTTTAATCCATATTTTTTACTCATCTGTCCATACCATAGATAAAAGGAGCATCAAACACAAGGTTTTCACAATCACACAGTCACATTGCAAAAGCTATATCATTATACAATCATCTTTAAGAAACATGGCTACTGGGACACAGCTCTACAGTTTCAGGTACTTCCCTCTAGCCACTCTAATACACTTTAAACTAAAAAGGGGATATCTATATAATGCGTAAGAATAACCTCCAGGATAACTTCTTGACTCTGTTTGAAATCTCTCAGGCACTGACACTTTATTTTGTTTCATTTCTCCCTTCCCCCTTTCAGCCAAGAAGTTTTTCTCAATCCCTTGATGCTGAGTCCCAGCTCATTCTAGGATTTCTGTCCCACGTTGCCAGGGAGGTTTACACTCCTGGGAGTCATGTCCCTGTAGAGAGGGGGAGGGCAGTGAGTTTGTGTTGGCTGAGAGAGAGAGAAGCCACATCTGAACAACAAAAGAGGTTCTCTGAGGGTGACTTTTAGGCCTTAATTTTAAGTAAATTTAGCCTATCCTTTGTGGGAATAAGTTTCATAGGAACAAACCCCAGGATTGAGAGCTCGGCCTATTGATTTGGTTGTCCCCACTGCTTGCACGAATATCAGGAATTCTCCAAATGGGGAAGTTGAATTTTCCCCTTTCTCCCCATTCCCCCAAAGGGACTTTATAAATACTTCTTTTATCACTCTGGGATTTATCGGGGCATCACACTAACCTGGACAAACCGTCATCAAAACTAATGCCCTATTCAAAGTTCCATGTACTTGCGGTGTTCAATTAAACTGCCCATATAGGTTAAATTGGGAAATGCACTAGTCAAAATATAAATTTTATAACAAATAAACATTTCTGGTAAGGGGTACTTTTGATTTGCTCATGAATGACATTATGTTTGCTGGTTCTTTGTCATTGTGGAACAGTGAAAATTGTCTAAAGTTGAGAGTGCTGCTGATTGTACAACCAAATGAAGATACTGTAAGACATGGTTTGTTTATTTTGGACATAATCCATGATGCCCAGTAGATGGAGGGAGCCAAAGGATACAATGACTAAGAAGTACAATGGTGAACGGTGACACATTTATATGATGGAGTTTGGTAGGAGGGACATCGAGGGGCACATGACTAACTGAATAAACCTTGGGAACAAGGGGCTGTGCAAATTAAGCCAGAAACAAAAGAACAAATATGCTAAGGTCTCTTCTCAGAAAATACTTATAAAAAAATGGGAGCCTTGATTGTGGGTGCTTATAGCAGTCACATTTGGTCTGAAGTTTTGGATGTATTTCTAAATCTTGAGACACTGAGCTATGTGTCTATCAGCTGGTATTTCCCTGGAACTTTGAGAAACTCTTGACACCTTGGTCTCCGAAATGGAGTGCTGCAGAGCTGAAAGTTAGCATAGCTATATATATAATAACAGTTAAAGTAACTGAAAAAGAGATCAGGCCTCAATTAGAGTTTAAAACAAAGCCAATCTGGTTGGGTCTAAGGTGAATTAGAATGCAGGGTAAAAGATTATACTGTATTCATGCTAGACCTTCAGCTACTGTATAAGATCAAAGGCAGAGAGGTTTATTATGTCTAGAACCTAAATTTTCTGTAACATAGCCTAAATCAACCTTTCTGGATAACTCATTTAAACAACCCAAACTCCTGGAGTCCAGAATGGAAACAAGGCCTTGTAATTGTCTATAACTTAAGATAATACCATGATGCATCTCAGACCATGTATTGGTAGAGTCCCTTGGAGGATCTGAAGGGGAAAAATATATATATATATGGAACTAGCAAACTCTTCCATCTGGGAAACCCCAGGTACCCTCCCAACCACTTGGTTGGGACTCCCAAGAAAATAAGCCAAGCCCTTGATTTTTTTTTTTTTTGATTTTGAGGCTCATTCTTACAAAACTTATTTCTGTAGGGGAAAAGCTAAACCTGCCCAAAATGAGGTTTAGGTGTTGCTTCTAGGAAGCCTTTTTGTTGCCCATATGTGGTCTCTCTCTAAGCTCAACTCTGTGAGGAAAATTAATGCCCTCCCTGCTACAATTAATGTAAGAATATTACAATGTTACTATTAACTATAGATCCTAGTGCTAGTTTGAAACTATTATGTACCCCAGAAAAGTCACATTATTTTCCTAACCCAACTTTGTGGTACAAGCCATTCAGGGGTGAAAATCTCCCTGACAATGTGGGACATGACTCCTGGGGATGAGTCTGGCCCAAACTATACTTTGAAATTTGCTCTAATAACTACTTGTTAAACTGTACTTTGAAATTTATCACTTTTCTGCATATATGTTATATTTCACAATAAAAAATGTTTAAAAATTTGATGGAACACAACCAAAAACCACAGTTTTATTGTATTCTATTTATTTAAGAGAATTATTAAACATCAGTTAGCTTCAAAAAAGAGAGAGAGACTACTCCCCAATTTAAAAATGGTTAAAAGACATGGTTAGACACTTTTCCAAAGAGGAAATACAAATGTCTCAAAAGCATATGAAAAGATGCTCAACTTCACTAGCTATTAGGGAAATGCAAGTCACAACCACAATGAGATATCATTTCACACCTAGTAGAATGGCCATTATCAAAAACCCAGAAAACTACAAGTGCTTGAAAGGATGTGGAGAAATAGGTACATTTATTCTCTGTTGCTGGGAAAGTGGAATGATAAAATCACTCTAGAGGGCAGTTTGGCAGTTGTTCAGGAAGCTAAGTATAGAATTGCTATACAATCCAGCAATCCCATTGCTAGTTATATACTCAGAAGAACTGAAAGCAGGGATACAAACAGACATTTGCACATCGATATTTATAGTGGCATTATTCACAATTACCAATAGATGGAAACCCCAAATGTCCATCATCAGATGAGTGGATAAACAAACTGTGATACATACATACAATGGAATATTACACAGCTGTAAGATGGAATAAAGTCATGACACATGCAACAACATGGATGAACCTTGAGAATATTATATTGAACAAAATAAGCCAGAAACAAAAGGAAAAATACTGTATGGTTTCACTAATATGAATGAACTGTAATCAGCAAACTCTGAGAATTAAAGTTGAGAACACAAGTTATCAGAGATAGAGGGTAGAGCTTGGACATTTGATGCTTAAGGAGTACAGAATGTTTAACAAGATTAACTATAAAGATTCAGAAATGGATAACACATTACTGTGTGATGGTAGCACAATATTGTAATTATGAACAAAACTGATTGCGAATATGGTTGAATGAGGAAGGCTGAGGACACCAGAAGGAAAAATAGAAAATAAAAACTGAGATTGTTGTAGCTTAGCAAAACCTAGAATGGACAATGATGGTGATCAAATGTACAAATATAAGAAAGTTTTTAACTGAGAGACAACAAATATATGTTATCATTGCAAGGTGTTAAAAATGGGATGGTATATGGAAAAGATACAATTAATGCAAACTAGGATCTATAGTTAATAGTAACACTGTAATATTCTCACATTAATTGTAACAAAGGCAATATACCAAAGCTAAAAGTTGATAAGAGGGATGTGCTAGTTTGAAACTATTATGTACCCCAGAAAAGTCACATTATTTTCCTAATCCAACTTTGTGGGGGCAGACCTATTGTCTAGGGTGGGGCCTTTTAATTGATTGTTTCCATGGAGGTTGAACCATTCAATTGTGATTGAGGCCTTTTGATTAGATGGAGATGTGGCTCCGCCCATTCAATGTGGATCTTGAAGAGTTTACTGGAGTCTTTTAAAAGGGGAAACATTTCAGAGCCAACAGACACAAACATTTGGAGATGCCTGGAGTACTGACAGACATGTTTGGAGATTAAGACAGAAATAGCCCTAGTGCTAAGCAAGGACTCACAGAAATAGAACATGAAGAGAAGAAATCTTCAGCCTCAGGAGTTACTAAGCTAAGAGATGAAACCCAGACTTTTGCCTTGGAGCAGCTGAGCATGGACCCACAGACACTTAGAGAGGAAGTCACTGGTATCAGAAGCTGGAAGCTGTTTGAAACCAGAAGCCAAAGGACCAGCAGAAACCAGCCATATGCCTTCCTATCTGACAGAGGTGCTCCAGACACCGTTGGCCTTTCTGGAATCAAGGTCTCTTTATCTGGATGCCTTAGTTTGGACATTTTCATGGCCTTAGAACTGTAACTTGCAACTTAATAAGTCCCCTGTATAAAAGACAACCCAATTCTGGTAATTGCATTCCAGCAGCATTAGCAAATTAAAACAAGGGGGATATAAGGGAATGATAGGTATTTTTTTTCTTTTTCTTTCTCTTTTTCTCTTCTTTCTTTGCAGAAGAAATGGAAATATTCTCATATAGATGGTGGTGCTAAATGCATAACTATGAGATTACACCAGGAACCATTGATTGTACACTTAGGGTGGATTATATTGTGTGTGAATAAAATTGTTTAAACAGAAAGATACAAGTTCTGGAGAGGATGTAGAGAGAAGATGTGTTGGTAGGGAAGCAGAATGCTGCTGCCCCTCTGGATGGCAGTGTGACAGTTCCACAAGAGGCTAAGTATAGTGTTGCCATATGATCCTGCAATCCAATTGCTAGTTGTATACCCAGAAGAACTGAAAGCAGGGGCACAAATAGCCATTGGCATACTGATATTTATGGCAGCATTATTCACAATTGCCAATGGATGGAGTTAGCCCAAGGGTACATCAATGATGAGTGGAAAGGCAAACTGTGGTGTATACATATGATGGAATATCATGTCGCTGCAGAAAGGAATGAAGATATGAGGCAAGCAGTGAGATTCATGCAGCTTGAGGACATTACATTGAGTGAAATAAGTCAGAAACAAAACAACAAATATTGTATGGTCTTACTAATATAAACTAACTATAGTGAGCAAAGTCTGAGAATTAAATTTGAGAGGATAGGTTATCAGAAGACAGAAAGTGGGAAGAAACTGAGCAATCAATGATTAAGGAGTACAAGATGTTCAATAAGGCTCAGTGTAAAAGTTCCTAGATTGTAAGTTCCTATAGCAGCCACATTTACTCTTGAGTTTTAACTGTTATCTCTAAATTCTGAGATGCTCTGCTCTTTATGTATAGCCTGGTAGTTCCCTGGAACTTTGGGTTTCTGTGTGATACCTGAGACTCAGAGCTAGAGTTCTTCAACTCTGAATGTCAGTATTACTCCATACAGCAACTGTTAAAGAAGTTGAAAAAGAGATCAAACTTTAATTAAAAATATGAATGAAGCTGATCTGGTTAGAACTAACATAAATCAGAATACAGTGTAAAAGGATGCTATTGCCTACATTTTAAAACTTCAACTTCTGCGGGAAATCAAAGGAAAAGATGTTTATTTTATCCAAAATTTAAATTTTCTGTAGCACACTATCTGATTTAACCTGTCTGGTCAGTTTATTTAAATAACCTAATTACATGGAAACTAGGATAGGGAAAGAGATCTTGTTATTCTGTCTAGGTTATTATAACACCCATATACATTTCAGAGTATTTGTAGCAGAAAATAAAAAAGTATTTGCAAAGTCCCTCAAGGGACTGGAGGAAAAATGTGGAGCTATTAAACATCCTCACCTAGGGAATTTCTGATATTCTCTCAAGCATTAGGGACTCCCAGCTTAATAAGCCAAACTCTCAATCTTGAGGCTTACACTTATGAAACTTATTTCTGTATCATGAAGCTAAGCTTACTTATATATAAGAGTCACCTCACGAGAACCTCTTTTGTTGTTCATATGTGGCCTCTCTAAGCAAAATTCTGCAAATAAACTCATTATCCTCCCCTCTACATGGGACTTGACTCCTAGGGTTGTAAGTCCCCTTGGTGATGAGCGATATGACTCCCAGGGATGAGCCTGACCCTGGCACTATGAGGTTGAGAATGCCTTCTTGACCAAAAGAGAGAAGAGAAATAAAACAACATAAAATTTCAGTGGCTAAGAGATCTCAAATAGAGTCAAGAGGTCATCCTGAGAGTTACTCCTACACAAGCTTCAGCTGGATATCACAAATTGCCACAGTATACCAAGCCCCAACCAACAGTACTCTTAATACTTGGGCTCTAAGACTCTATAAAAGTTCTACCTATTAAGTTTACTTTTTCAGAAACTTAAAGCCTCCAGATTGTTCTTATGCCAGATGAGCCCAGACACCCAGAGGTACCAGTCTCTCCAAGAACGTCAATCAATTTCATGCTTCTACCCCATAATGTCGACACCCCTTTTCAGCATGAAAGTTAAAATGGTCATTGTCCTGATGTCCCTGGAGATTGCGAGAAGGATCAAGTGAGAGGGAGGAGTTGTAACTGAGAAGTTAGGATTTAACAAACAATTATGACTACTGATTCATTATACAGATATTTCTTTTTAGTTTCTAGTGTATAATAATAGATAGAAGTAAACATCTGCATTGTTGAACTGTAATCCAGTAACATCAGGCATAAAATACAGGATTCCCACACACCTCCCCACCACCACCACTTACACTGGTGAAGGAAATTGGTTACAATTGATGAGAGCACTTTCTTTTGTAATTGTACTATTTTTTAACAATAGTTACATTTATTACAATTGATGAAAGATTATTAAAGTAGTACTACAAGTACTATAGATTATTAAAGTAGTACAAGATAATCCAATCAGCTGACCTCTTTTAAGGCGGGTAAGAAACTTTTTCCCTTTGATAATGGTTGTATAACTATATAGCCTTCATCTTGTAACCATGTGATTATAAAAACCTTATGACTGACACCCCTTTATCCAGTGTATGGGTGGATGAATAATAAAATAAAGACATACATAAAAATATAGGTTGGGAATATGGGGGAAAAACCCTATGTAAACTATGGACAATAGTTATTAGTACTACTTTAATAATCTTTCATCAATTATAATAAATGTAACTATTGTTAAAAAATAGTACAATTACAAAAGAAAGTGCTATCATCAACTGTAACCAATTTCCTTCACCAATGCAAGTGGTGGTGGTGGTGGGGAGGTGTGTGGGAATCCTGTATTTTATGCCTGATTGTTCTGTGAACCCATAACTTCTCTAATAGAAATAATAAAAAAAAACCTGTTAAAAGAAAATAAAGGGAAACATCTTTAAAAATAAAAAGATAGTTTAGGCTTATTAGCACTTTGTACTCAGTTTTGGTGTAAACTAAAGCCAGGAATCTCTTCCTACAATAATCGGGTTCATTACAGTACCTCACTGTTGCACTCACTTCAATCCCCTCATTAATTTCCTGGTTGATTTCCATTATGGTGTTTTTTGTTTGTTTGTTTGTTTGTTGCCTTTCTAAGACTCAAGGTACTGTCAAGATGATGATATATTAATGTGTATAACTTCTGTTCCACTTTTAACTACAAGGCTCCAATTCTTTACTCCTTTTTCCATATCCTCTTTATTCGCTAACTTTCAATCCACTATTCTTCCCAGAGCATCACTTATGCCCATACATTAAAGATTAAAAAAAGAGACTTGTCAACAAAAAGAGTCTGCGATATTATTAATTGTTAAGTTTAGATCTCTCTTTATCTAGTGAAATATGGCTTGTTAGGATAAATTAGAACAACTATTGGGGAAAAATCTGAGTAGTGTTTAAATTTTCAACTCCTTACAGTCTACCTTTATAACTACTATGGCACAAAAGCTGTATCGATGAACCCAGATCAAATGTAACATTTCCTTCATTTTCTGTATCTCAGGTTTGTTCTGTTTTGGTCCGCTCCTGTTCTGTTTTACTTGTGGAAATTGAACCTCCACAAACACATTGTGTAATTGTCAGTTTCCCTCTAACTTCTTGCTCTACGATTTTTAACTGTGGTTCTGGAATTGGATGGAGCAGGGAAGGAGGAAGGTAATGATGGCTGGCTTTACCTGGCCCTTGTGCTAAGGGCACAGATAACCAGCTCTCAGTTTCCTTATATCTTGTATTGCTGAGTAAGGGGCAACTAGGGGAGGAGGGAGAAAGCATCTCCTACCTGGCTTCATTTTAGGTGGTAGAGTGTACATTGGTTATTTTGACAGCCTTGCAGTAGTAGAGACCCTGTAATGGTTAGGTTCTGGGTGTGAACTTGACCAAGTGATGATGCCCAGTTGTTTGGTCAGGCAAGCACTGGCTTGACCATTGCTGCAAGGCTATTTCATGGCTGGCTGATAAACCAGAAGACTGGTGCATTAAATCACCAGTCAGTTGATTGTTGCTATGGCTGATTACATCTGTGGTCAACTAAGGCATGTCTTCCACAACAAGATAATCCAATCAGCTGATGTCTTTTAAGGAGGGTAAGAAACTTTTTCACTGCTTCTTCAGCCTGGGAACCTCTCCTATGGAGTTCATCCAGACCCTTCATCAGAACTGCCAGTTTCACCGCCTGCCTTATGGATTTTTGGACTCTTCCACTTCCACGGTTGCGTGAGAGATCTTTATAAATCTCATATTTACAGATCTCTCCTGTTGGTTCTATTTCTGTAGGAAATCCTGACTAATAAAGGCTCATACTGTAGATAATAGCTTGTCAGGCTTTTTCAAGACTCACCTTTTCATTTTTTCCCTGTGATTTTGGAGATATTTTAGTGTGATGTTTTGTGAGCCTAGTACAGGAAGTAGTAGCCTCATTGTTGGCAGCACTAAAACAAAAAGACTGGGGTGACTTTAAACACCTAACCATCTTCTCCCCTACCCCTAATAACTTCTACCACCCATCTCTCTTTGACAGGAACAGTTGACTTTCTCCAATGTAGGTAAAGTGTTATGCAAATCCATTCTCTCTTCATCCCTTCCTTCTCATTCTCATTCTCATTCTCAATCTCTCTCTCTCTCTCTCTCTCTCTCTCTCTCTCTCTCTCTCTCTCTCTC
>PVIY010031468.1:17571-29995 GCA_004026745.1 Myrmecophaga tridactyla | reverse complement strand
ACACAGCCACAAAAACCTCTGTTTCCTTCTCTTTTTTTCCTTTTTCTGTCATCCCTGCCCCCTTGGTGCTGGGGCAAAAATGAGCGACCTCCGCTTTGACCAGGTTCACCTGAGCTGGGGGCCTATTTTTAGTAGTCAGAATTTGTTAATTAATTCCACAATTGGCATTTGGTTTGGCTCAGCCCCTGCTGCTGGTTAAGTCTCTTTCTTTTCCCTCTGGGAAGCAGCCGTGGGGGAGGGGCACCAGCTGCCGCGGCTTGAGGAACTCACAGTTCTGCGGGGCCTGCAGCCGGTCCAGCTGGTCCAGACTGGGGTACGCTGTGTGTCCGGACACTGATGTGGCCCCAGGAGCTGTTCTATATTGTTTCTGGTTATTTACTAGTTGTTCTGGAGGACGAACTAAAACACGCACATTTCTAAGCTGCCATTTTAGAAAAATCAATTTTGAAACTATGAAATTCCTGATCCGTAAATATACAGTTATTTCTACTTTGGTACATATAAGATAATCCACTGTTATTAAAGGTCTTTTATTAAGACAATTGCATACATTTTAAAAGCAATGTTAAATTAAGTTGTCTTCTAAAACTGTGTACTTGTCTGGTCAACTGTGTATAATCAGTTATCTTCCTCAGAGTCTTTTTTTCTTTTGTGCTGGGGCAGGTTGCTGGCCCTCCCTGTTTCCACAGACCAAATCCTCCTAGCTCAGGAGCTAGGGCTAAGCAGTTATTTCTTTCAAAGTATTTTTAGTTCTTAAATTTTATGCTTGTATTTGATTATAGATGTCAGTGACATTTCATAGTTTCAGAAGTCCTTGCTGCTCTGAGAAGTGTAGCGTCTAGTGAAAATTACATAGTCATAAGAGAAATGTGTTTTTGTTTCCTTTTTTAAAGTTGTGGTATAGTTGGTTCAACGCTCCCTGGAATATTACTGCTTTGTGAAAGTGCAGACTGAACTCAGCACCCTCCCTGTACCTAGTTTGTTTATAAACCTGGGTTGCTCACTACTTGATATTTTTGCATTAGTTAATACAGAAATTTGATAGCTCAGTTAGAGGGGAGGGAAAATCTGCTGCTAGAAGTATCTGAACTAAGTGCCATACTTGTCTGGGTAAGATTTGGGAAACATAACCTCTGTACATTAAAAAAAAAGTCAGTTAAACGTCACATAGTAGACAGCCATTAAATTATAAAAAAAAAAAATTTATGAAGAAAGACCTTTTGTACAGATTGAAAAAAAAAGATTTTCATAGAGCTCTCTGTATGAACAAAGGAGTTAAGTTTTTTTTTTGTTTTACTTGTGCCACAAACTTGCCAGTGCTAACTTATTTGTCCAGTTCAAGATAACTGTAGTTTTGTTTCCTAGGACTTGTTAAATGCCAAAAGACATTTTTGAACTGTGCATTTGATCAGATTGTTAGCTTTTTCTGTTTTATTTCTTTTGAGAACATTTGAATAAAAAATATCTGGAATTAAAAGAAAAAAAATTCAGTTTCCTAAGGAACCACCAAACTGTCTTCCATAGCAGCTGTACCATTAGACATTCCCACCAGCAGGGCATAATTGTCCCAATTTTTCCACATCCTTTCCAACATTTGTCATTTTCTGTTTGTTTAACAGCAGCCATTCATATAGGTGTAAGTTGGTATTTCATTGTAGTCTTGATCTGCATTTCGCTTATAGCTAACGAATATGAGCATCTCTCCATGTGCTTTTTAGCCATCTGTATTTGCTGAGAAAAATACCTATTCATATCTTTAGCCCATTTTATAATAGGGTTGTTCTTTTGCTGTTGATTGAGTTGTATGATTTCTTTATATATTCTGGATATTAAACTTGCATTGGATATGTGATTTCCAAATATTTCCTCCCTTTGAGTTGACTGTCTCTTCATCTTTTTGAGAACATCTTTCGTGCAAAAGCGTTTGATTTTGAGAGGTTCCCATTTATCTATTTTTTCTTTTATTGCTTGTGCTTTGCATGTAAAGTTTAGGAAGTTTAACTTCCTTTTACTAGGTCTTGAAGATGTTTCCCTACATTTTCTTCTAGGAGTTTTATAGTACTGGTTCTTATATTTAGGTGATTGATTCACTTTGAGTTAAATTTTGCATTTTGTGTCTGCCAGTTTGAAAGGATGTATGTACTCTAAAAAAGCCTTGTTTTAATCCTAATCCCATTTTTTAAAGGCAGCCATATCTTCTAATCCCTATTCAGTACTGTGTGCTTGAAACTGTAATTAGATCATCTCCCTGGATATGTGACTCAATCAAGAGTGGTTGTTAAACTGGATTAGGTGGCAACGTGTCTCCAGTCATTCTAGGTTGGTCTTGATTACTTTATTGGAATCCTTTAAAAGAGGAAAGACTTTGGAGAAAGCTTGGGATTCTGAGAGAGCAGAACAATGGAGCCATGAGAAGCAGAGAGTCCACAAAGCATGTGGAGAAATTGGGACAATTGTGCCCTGCTGGTGGGAATGAAGAAGAAAAATGCCTCCTGGGGAGCTTCATGAAACAGGAAGCCAGGAGAGAAAGCTAGCAGATGACACTGTGCTCACCATGTGCCCTTCCAGCGAGACAGAAACCCTGACTGTGTTCGCCATATACCTTCTCACTTGAGAGAGAAACCCTGAACTTCATTGGCCTTCTTGAACCAAGGTATCTTTCCCTGGATGCCTTAGATTGGACATTTCTATAGACTTGCTTCAATTTGGACGTTTTCTTGGCCTTAAAACTGTAAATTGCAACTTAATAAATTCCCCTTTTAAAAAGCTGTTCTGGTTCTGATATATCACACCTGGCAGCTTGCAAACCAGAACACCATGTCTTATAGTATCCTCACTTTGTTGTACAATCAGCAGCATTCTCAATTTTAGACAGTATTCATTGGCCCATAGTGACATCAACCCAGAAAAAGAAACAAAAAGGAAACAGAAAAAAAATTCATACATACCACACACCCTCACCCCTCCCCCTCTCCAACCACCAACACCCCAATCCACCAAATCCATTTGAACATTTGTTTCCCCTATTATTCATCCACTTCCAATCTATATGTTTCACTCATCCATCCACAAAGCAGACAAAAGAAGCATCAGACACAAGGCATTCACAATCACACGGTCACATTGCGAAAGCTACACCACCACACAATCATCCTCAAGCAACATGGCCACCGGAACACAGCTCCAGACCTCCAGGCAGTCCCCTCCAGCCTCCTGCCATGCCCCCAACCAAGAAGGTGATATCCATTTTACGCATAAGAACAACCTCCAGGATGACCTCTCGACTCTGTTTGGGATCTCTCAGTCATTGACACTTTCTTTTGTCTCATTTCTCTCTTCACCCTTTCAGTCGAAAAGGTCCTACTAATCCCCTGGTGCTGAGTCCCAGCTCACTCCAGGATTTCTGTCCCACGTTGCCAGGAAGGTCCACACCCCTGGAAGTCACGTCCCATGTTGAGAGGGAAAGGGCAGTGCGTTTGCTTGTCATGTTGGCTGAGAGAGAGAGGCCACATCTGAGCAACAAAAGAGGTTCTCCTGGAGGTGACTCTTAGGCCTAGTTTTAAGTAGGCTTAGCTATCCTTTGCGGGGTTAAGTTTCATATGAACAAACCCCAAGATTGGGGGCTAAGCCTATTGCTTTGGTTGTCCCCACTGCTTGTGAGAATATCAAGAATTGAATTAATTTTTGTATAGGGTGTAAGGGGTCCTCTTTCATTGTTTAGGCTATTGATATCCAATTCTACCATGCCAATTTATTGAAAAGGCTATTTTGTCCCAGTTCAGTGGATTTGGGGCCTTATCAAAGATCAGTTGTCCTTAGATTTTGTGGTCTATCTGTGCACTCTTGATTCGATTCCATTGGTTGACACTTCTACTTTGTGCCAGTACCATGCTGTTTTGATCACTGGCTTTATAATAAGTATTAAAGTCAGGAAGTGTTGGACTTCCCATTTTGCTCTTCTTTATTTGGATATCTTTAGCTATTTGGGATCTATTTCTCTTCCAAATAAATTTGATAACTAGCTTTTCCAAGTCTTCAAAGTAGGTTGTTGGGATTTTGATTGTTATCACATTGAATGTGTAGATCCATTAGGGTAGAATTAGCATCTTGATGACATTCAGTCTTCCTGTACATGAGTGTGGAATATCTTTCCATCTATTTCAGTCATTTTTATTTCTTTTAGCAATGTTTTGTTGTTTTCTGTGTATAAGTCCTTGACATCCCTGGTTAGGCTTATTCCTAGACACCTGATTCTTTTGGTCACCATTTTGAATGGAATTTTTTTCCTCAAATATTCATCCAATAAGCCATTACTTATGTGTAGAAACATTACTGATTTTCTTACTTTAATCTTGTATCCCACCATTTTGCTGATTTGTTTATTAGCTGAAGTAGCTTTGTCATAGATTTCTCAGTGTTTTCCAAGTATAGGACCATGTCATCTACAAATAATGAAAGTTTTATTTCTTCATTTCCTATTTGGATGCCTTGTATTTCTTTCTCCATTCTAGTGAATCCAGCTAGGATATCTAGTATAATGTTGAATAATACTGGTGACAGAGGACATTCTTGTCTCATTCCCAGTCTTACAGGAATGCTTTCAGTCTCTCACTGTTAAGTATGGTGCTGCCTGTGGGTTTTTCATATATGCTTTTTCAGCATCAGTCAATATGATCATGTGATTTTTCCCTTTTTGATTTGTTAATGTGCTGTATTACATTGATTGATGGTCTTGTGTTAAACCACTCTTGCATTCCTAGTATAAACCCTACTTGGTCGTGATGTATAATTCTTTGAACATGTCGTTGAATCTGATTTGTTAGTATTTTGTTGAGAATTTTTGCATGTATGTTCCTTAGGGAGATTAATCTGTTTGTTTTCTTTCCTTGTAGTCTTTATCTGGTTTTAGTATTAGAGTGATGTTAACTTCATAAAATAAATTAGGTAGCATTCCTTTTTCCTCAGATTTTTTGGAAGAGTTTGAGCAGGGTTGGAGTTAGTTCTTTTTAGAACGTTTGATAAAATTGCCCTGTGAAGCCAGCTGGTCCTTGGCTTTTCTTTGTGGGAAGATTTTTGTTGACTGATTGAATCTCTTTACTTTTAATTGGTTTGTTGAGATTTTCTGTTTCTTCTTGAGTCAATACACATAGTTTGTGTGTCTCTAGGAATTTGTCCATTTCATCTGCGTTGTCTAGTTTGTTGACATATGGTTGTTTATAATATTCTTTTATGATTTTTTAAGTTTCTTCCGGATCCATGGTAACGACATCCCTCTCATTTCTGATTTGGTTTATTTGCATCCTCTCTCTTCTTTTTTTTCTTTGTCAGTCTAGCTAGGGGTCTATTGATTTTATTGATTTTCTCATAGAACCAGCTTTTCATTTAGTTGATTCCTTCTGTTGTGTTTTTGTTCTCCAATTCATTTATGTCTACTTTAATCTTTATTTCTCTTCTTGTATTTGCTTTGGGGTTAGTTTGCTGTTCTTTCTCTAATTTCTCTAGGCAAACAGAGCTACCAAGTCAGCCTTTGTGTGTGTGTTTTGCCCTTTTAAATGTGGATATTTAAAGCCACCTTCTTTTCCAGGGCCATCCCTATACCCTTATATGAATGATGTTGGTTGATTGCAGAGGTGCACTTAAACAGACAGGCTTGAGAAATATTGTTCTTATACTTGGAGATATTCAAGTGGTTTCTGAGTATTTGTGAAGATTTAAATGTGGTTTGGTTTTAGGTACAGCTTGTTTTAAATATAATGAACTAAAAAGCCAACATGATATTAATATACATTTATTATCCTCAGTATTTCCTCACTCTCTAACATTTCTTTTCTTTGTACTTCTTTAGTAGCGAAGTTGGTAAGTCCATGCAAACATTTTTTGGAGCAATAGGGAAACTGAGCAGAATTTTTCAATTATTTTAAGCACTAATTATTAAATTATTCTATGTGCTTTGTTGGTACATAAGTTAGTAGATGTGAGGGAATGTGGGGATGGTGTAAGGAAGCCAGTATAAAAAAACTTTTGAGACCTTGCTGGAAATTGAATCATGTCCCCTGCTAAAGACATGTCAAGTCCTAACTCCATTCCCACGGATTTGAAGCCATTAATAAATAGGATCTTTGAAGATGTTATTATTTAAAGGTGTGGACTCATTTGTAAATAGGATCTTAAAAGATCCTATTTAGATGAGACCAAAATGAGTCAGGGTGGGCCTTAATTTAACATGACTGAAGTCCTTATTAGCAAAGGAAATTAGACATGAAAGTAGAAGCCAGAAGTAGGAGAAAAGCTAGAAATAAGAAAAGCCAAACAAAGGGAGCTATTCATGTGACGGAGCATTGCCATCACCAAAACACTACAGACTTTGGAGGAAAGCATGACCTTGCTGACACCTTAATTTTGGATTTCTAGCCTTCTATAACGTGAGACAGTAGGGCGGGCTATGGTGGCTCAGCAAGCAGAGTTCTCACCTGCCATGCGGAGACCCAGGCTCAATTCCTGGTGCCTGCCCATGCAAAAAAAAAAAAAAAAAAGTGAGACAATAAAGGCTTGTTGTTTCAGTCAAGCAATGTGTGGTATTTGTCATAGCAGCCCTGACATACTATTACAGACCTAAAAGGCCAAAGCTTAAAAAATTAGTAGTAGATCTGGGGGAAAGGCATGAGGGATAATCTCTTTATAATCTCTAAAACTGTTTTAGGGTTATTCTCATGGAATGTCTGTGATCTTGCTATTTTTACATTTCTACTGAGAAAGTGGATAAGATATAGATAGAATGATTTTATGTGAAAACCTCCCGAAAGTATTGTTTCTTTTAAGTCCAAAGTATCTTAAGACCTCAGATTAAAGTATAATGCAAAATGTAATGTAAAACACAAAAATCATCTTTAGAAAATAGAACTGTATATAAGCTGATAAGGAATATTGTAAATAGGTAAGAAAAAATACTTTTTGACAGGTTGGGGTTTTGTTGTGCCAATTTTAATATGCTTAGAAATTGCTAAGTACTTGCCCCTACCATTAAAACAAAACAATGTTTGTTGATAGTGTTTTTTAATATTTAAAGCAGTTTTTTTTTAATGTTTCCTGTACTTAATCTGTTTAATAAAAAAGTAGCTATTGAGCATTTAGTAAGTACCAGAACTCCTTGCTAGGTGATATGCCCAGTGAGAAGGGAGCCCAATCTTTATGAAAGATGAAATTAAATGTATCAGAAATAGATGTATCAGGATTTTCATGGTTCCAAGCCCAGTTTAAATGGTTTAAGCAAAAAATGGCTTATATTAGTTCACATAACTTAATAGTTCAAAATCTGGCTTCTCTGTATTATTAGGTCCACCTTCTCTGTGTTGACTCCCAAAATGACTCCTCCTGTTCACAAGATGGCCACTAGCAGTTCTTAGAACCATGTTTCCATGTTCAAAACCACAATAAAAAGAAGTAATAGGGGGTGCGAGGGTAGTTCAGTGGTAGAATTCTTGCCTGCCATGCGGGAGACCTGGGTTTGATTTCTGGTCCATGCCCTTCCCCCCAAGCAAAACAAAAAAAAAAAACAAAAAAAAATTGAACAAATGGTACTGTAAGTAACAGGATACTCACATGGAAAAATAATGAAATGTGATCCTGCCATACAGCATACCAAAAAAAAAAAAAGAAGTAATAATCTTTTTCCAGGCATTCCCATCACAGGAATCCTGAGATTTATTTTGGCTTGTCACATATTACTGCTGTTTGTGGCCAGAGGAGCCATAGATTAGTTTAGATTAGATGTGATTAGTTTAGATGTGATCTGATGCTGGGGCTGGAGGTGACGCCTGTGAATCCTCAAATGAAAAATGGGGCTCTTTTTCGGAAGCAGAGGTATTGAATAGTAGGAAGGCAAACAACAAATATCTACTACATCATGGATCTTATAGTTTAATTTTTCATTTGATCTTACTATTATGTAGAAGTTAAATACATTTTATTATACGCTCCCTTAACCACATAAAGAAACTTCTAGAGTTAGGGGGTTACCTTAACCTATAAAGTACTGAGAAGAGCTGGGATTAAATTCCTGGTCTAGTGCCCTCTCCTCTCTTCTAATGTGACCCAAATCAAAACAACTCCCTGGAGTTCCTGGGTAATTTGCCAGTGATATGCCCAGTGAGAAGGGAGCCCAATCTTTATGAAAGATGAAATTAAATTACTGCGTGGCACAGTGTATTTATAGCATATGGTCAGAGTGCAATGAGTAGTTTTTATTAAATTAATGTATGGCTATTTTATATGCTAAGTAGTGTAGTTTTTTAGTTAGTAGTGCAGAACCAGAGCCAGATTGCCTGAGTTCAAATCCTATTTTGCCCTGTGCTAGGTTTGTGACCTCAGTCAAGTCATTTAATATAGTTGTGACTCAATTTCTTCATCTGTAAAGTAGGGATAATAGTATTACTTAACTTTGTAGGATAGTTGTGAAGATTAAATGTTTCAATACATGTAAAATGCTTATAACTTCCTGGCACTATATGTGTTAGCTATAGTTATTATCATTATCACTATTGTCATAATCTTTGGTAATGTGATAGAGAAATGTGGGGTGTATGATAGTACAGTGAAATAGATTTGCAGCTGATTAAATACCCTAATCATTAGAAATTCAAAATATATTCTATATTCTATATTCTAAAGATAAACCCTATTATATTTTACAATTTATTTTTCATTTTTCTGACCTTAGAGTATTCATTAAGGGTGGATGTCATTGAAGAGAGAGGCTTCTAGTGGTGTGTCACATTGGCATGTTCTGTGTCTATCCTGGTCAACATTTTCAGCAGCAACTTGAATGGAGACATAAAAACCATGCTTTTCAAATCTGTAGATTACATAAAGTTGCAATGAATGGCTGATATGATAGATGGCAGTCAAGATTTGAAATTATTTTAACAGATTAGTACAAACAAAATGATCAGCCAAAATAGACTTTAATAGGATCTTGACTAACACAATGAACTTTAAAAGGAATAAATGTGTAATCCTCAGATAAATAAGTACATACGTATATATAGGGGAGATTTAACTTTTAAGTAGTTCATTTCGAAAAGTCCTAGAGATTTTTAAATAACAATATATTTCATTTGAATCACTAATGACTTATCACTAAGCTAGTATAATCTTGAGCCTTATTGGTGGAAATCCAGTAATACTTCACCTGGATAAAATATGGACCACATTCAGAGGGTAGGCCAAAATACATGTCACAAATTGCATTTAATTTTTAGCAGAACCCTTCAGGTCTATTTACACTTATTTTGCGCATCATATTTTCACTCAGCAAACATTTGAGCTCTCATTAAGTGCAAGAACTGTTCTTGGGATTGATAAGCACAGCCATGATCCCTGCTTTAGAGAATCTCACAGTATAGTTGGGCTGGCACAATTCCAAGAATTTTGTTGTGGTTTCCAATATCATAGGAAATTAAAAGCTGCAAATTGGAAATGAGAAGAGGGACTGCTATAGGCAGGCAGACCGGTTGACAAGTGATGTTTCAGAGCTAGAGAGGAATCACAGAAATGATAGAAAGCTTACAGCAATTTGAAAGTTCAGCCTTACATAACTCAGTAAAGCCCAAGGGCCAGAGTTGTCAAGGAAAGGTAACTCTGCTATTGAAAGCAGTATGTCATACACATTTAGAAATATTTCTATCAAAAGTCTTAAGGTAAAAAGTTTTTTCTCTTAAACTTTGAGTGAGTTTGGTTTAGAACAGTCTCACTATTTGGAGATATTTTAGGTTTTGATATGTATTATCCAAATGAGGAGATAGTCTCACTATACTTTGCTTCTGTTAGGCTAGATAGAGATCATTGGTTTCACTTCTGGGAACCCCAGGTTAAGAAGAATGTACATACGTTATATATCTAGAAGAGTTTGAAGGATGGTGAGAGAATCACTTGAGCTATAGTAGGAAATGAGAATTTTTAGCCCATGGAAAGAGAAGACTTGAGACATTATAGTTATAACTTCATACATCTAAAAGGAAATTATATGGGACAGGATGTAGACTTTTACTCTGTTGCTCCATGGGACAGAACCAGTTCTAGTGGATTGAAGCTGTCTGAAGGCAGGTTTCATCCAATTGTGATGAATAACTTTTTATAGTCATTATATTGTCTTAATATTAGACTATTTGTCAAATGGGGTTTTTATGAGTGGATGAGCTTCCTATCCCTGAAAATATTTAAAGGTACTCTTTTTAGTTACTGCTCAGTTCTGAGAAGTTATAGGCAATGCTTCTTCAGCCAAACCTCAAACTAACTTTCCTGAACTACAAGATCATTGATAATGTTTTCTGATAAAACGTCTGAAATAATATCTTTGATATCTTTTAGTTAGATATACCAGTGATCATTATAACTGCCTTCAGCTTGGGAACA
Source organism: Myrmecophaga tridactyla (assembly GCA_004026745.1). NCBI lineage: Eukaryota > Metazoa > Chordata > Mammalia > Pilosa > Myrmecophagidae > Myrmecophaga > Myrmecophaga tridactyla. The sequence continues at coordinate 19,585 of PVIY010031468.1, read as the reverse complement.
CATAGCTATTCTCTTCCCCATTCATTTGTCATATATATTATCTAGAGCAAAGGGTTTGAGAGAAAAGAACATTTTCTAAAATCACTCAGCTTTAGTTTCAAGAAGTCCCTTTTTGGTCCCCTTGGGAGAATGGGGAGAAAGGGGGAAATATTCAACTTCCCCATTTGGAGAATTTCAGATATTCTCACAAGCAGTGGGGACAATGAAATCAATAGGCCCAGCCCTCGATCTTGGGGTTCGCCCCTATGAAACTTATTCCTGCAAAGGATAGGCTAAACCTACTTAAAATTAAGCCTAAGCGTCACCCCGAGACAACCTTTTTTGTTCCTCAAATGTGGCCTCTCTCTCTAAGCTGACATGGCAAGTGAACTCACTGCCCTCCTCCCAAAGTGGGACATGACTCCCAGGGGTGTAAATCTCCCTGGTAACATGGGACAGAAATCCAGGGATGAGCCAGGACCTTGCATCAAGGGATTGAGAAAACCTTCTTGACCAAAAGGGGAAAGAGAGAAATGAAACAAAGTTTCAGTGGCTGAGAGACTTCAAACAGAGTCAAGCAGTTATCCATGGAGATTATTCTTATGTATTATATAGCTATCCCTTTTTAGTTTGTGGTGTATTGGAGTAGCTAGAGGGAAGAACCTGAAACTGTAGAGCTGTGTTCCAGTAGCCATGTTTCTTGAAGATGATTGTATAATGATATAGCTTTTACAGTGTGACTGTGTGATTGTGAAAATCTTGTGTCTGATGCTCCTTTTATCTAGGGTATGGACAGATGAGTAAAAAAATATGGATAAAAAATAAACATATAATAGGGAGGGCAAAAGTTAAAATAAATTGGGTAGATGGAAATATTAGTGGTCAGTGAGAGGGATGGGTAAAGGGTATGATATGTATAAGTTTTTTCCTTTTTATTTCTTTTTCTGTAGTGATATGAATTAAAGAAAATGATCATGGTGATGAACACACAACTAAGTGATGATATTGTAACAAGCCACTAATTGTACACCATGTATGGAATGTTTGTATGTGAAGAATGTTTGTATATTTAGTTTTTATCAAAAAAAAAAATTCCCTTTTTGACTATTGAGGTATTTGCCCATTTCTAGTCTCCTTGACTTATTTTGTCCTTCATGATTTCTCAAAGGTTCAGTGCTGACTCAGACTATATCAGTAGGCTCTTTCAACAGATCATTGTGACGCAGTTTTTATGCAGATTTGCTCATAAAGCAAACAATGCAATTGCAGGCTTATCAGAAATCTTTCCAAAGTCTGGTTGATTTAGTAACTGGCTTGGATACATAGTACTACAGATGTTAATTTATTACAATCTTATGCTCTGATGTAGGTCAGGATGCATTTCTACACGTGCTGCCTTTTCTTGAGCTTTTTCTGCCACACAATGCTATCTCTAAGGAAAGTCTTTGCTTGAATGACCTTTTAAGTTAATCCATTCCCTTTTCAGACAAGTTTCATTTCTGAAAAGGTTTTTATTGTTGTTAGTTAAAATTTATGTCTCTGCATCTTCCATCAGTGATACTGTGTAGATTTTCACAGATTAATACTCTGTCCTATCCAACACGATAAGTATTCAGATATTTAGGGATAGTTATCAGGTACCTTCTAGCATAGCATAGCATGGCATGGCATGGCATGACATACAATAGCATAGTAGTTAAGGGCATGTACTCTGGAGCCAGTCTGACTGAATTTGATTCCAGTTCACCACTTACTGGCTGTGACGTTACCTTCTGTACCTCAGTTCCTCATCTCTAAAATGATGGTAAAAATAATACAGCTATGTCAGAGGGTTGTGAGCATTCAAAGAGCTTTAATATTTTGAAGTGCTTTAACATACATGTGTTATATAAGTATTTGCTGTGATGAGTAGTAGTAATAATGTGTTTTTTGTGTTTATCATAGCTTAACATCAGGCTCTTGAAGAGTTCTGTTCTTGTTAGAGCAATGATTCTTAAATGGATAGGGGTAGGGAGGGGCGAGAGGTATGAAAGTA
>PVIY010031468.1:0-17471 GCA_004026745.1 Myrmecophaga tridactyla | reverse complement strand
ACAAGTTTTCGTTTCATGAAGGATTTTGAACACATTTTTTTTAAGTATATATATATATTTTTTAATTTTAACATTTGTTCCCCCTATTATTTATTTTTATTCCATATGTTCTACTCGTTTGTTGACAAGGTAGATAAAAGGAGCATCAGACACAAGGTTTTCACACTCACACAGTCACATTGTGAAAGCTGTATTATTATACAATCATCATCAAGAAACATGACCACTGGAACACAGCTCTGCATTTTTAGGCAGTTCCCTCCAGCCTCTCCATTACATCTTGGATAACAAGGTGATATCTACTTAACCTCCAGGATAACCTCTGTTTGGAATCTGTTTGGACTCTGTTTGGAATCTCACAGCCATTTACACTTTGTCTCATTTCACTCTTCCCCCTTTTTAAGTGTACATTTTAATCATAGCTATTGTAGGGTAAAAAGTTACTAAAATCATTTTTGATCTAGGGGGTATGCAGAAGGCTGGTTTTAAGGCCGATGATGATAATTAATGCTATTAAATAATATCTGTTAAGCATTTAATGTATGCAAAACACTGAGCTAAGGCTATACAGGGATTATCTCATTTAAACCTCATTTGATAGATGATGGAGCTCAGTTTTAGAGAGGTTAAGGAATTTGTCTGAGTTCTCAGGGTTAGTAAGTGGTAGAGATGGGATTCATACTTAGGTAAACTGATTTTAGGGCCTGCCCTCTGCATCACTACAGTATTATATTAATAGGGTAAAGTTTAAAATTTTTGCTCAAAAATGGAGCATAGGTTAAAAAATACTCAGAGACGTACCTTAGACATTTTGTTAGAGTTGTTTATATAAGGTGGGTGGAGTGTTCTTGTTTAAGAATATATTTACTCAACTGAAATACAGGTAAGATATTTTAGTATTACCTGTATTTACAAAAGGGCTTTATAACATGTTAATCATAGTAATGATTGCCCTGATTCTTTTTCACTTTAGCTTTAAATAGCTAGACAACTCCTTCTCTTGACCTAGGTTCCCAGTGTAATATTTAAAAATATATCAACATATTTTATGTGTGATTTTTAAATCTTGTAGCATAGATCTAGTATCACAAGGTCTAGAGATCCTAGATATCATTTGACTTTAAAATATCTTTGACAGCCTTTGCTTCTTTCTAATATGATGATTCATATTCACCATGCGTTTAGCTGGCTAAGTTGAATCATATGACAAGATAGTGCAGTACTTCAACAAGTAAGTAGTTAAAAAGCGAAGCAGTCTTGGGATGGGAAGGAGGGTGAATTACAAAGTGGCATGAGGAAACTGCAGTAATGGATATGTTCATTATCTTAATTGTGATGCTTTCACAATCATATAAATGTTAAAACTCTTTAAATTTAAATATATGTAGTTTATTGTATTTAATAAAGCTATAAAAAATAAAACTAAAAATATTACAACATACACGCACTAAGCAAAGGCTTCTGAAAAATTCCTGTAAACTTGTCTTTGGATGGTTTCAGTGTTTTTCTGTTAAGCATAAAGGATTTTAACTTGAAGTTATGGGAAATAACTGGTCAAAATTCAACATGAAATTTATCCCCTTGATTGAAACTTTTTATTATGGGACACAGGCACCCTTAAAACTGTGTTTTGTTCTATAATGAATGAAAAGTACAGGTGTCTTTAAAATAGTTCCTATTTGTAATGTCAGAAAGGAGCAGAGATCAAATAATTGCTTCTTTACTATTTAAGCTGAAAGCTTATCAGAAAATCCTAGCAAAACCACCAGACAGGAAAAATCTGCATCTGAACAGCTGAGAAATCCACCAGTCTGAGTCATTCCAATAGCCATGTCAGCTCTATTTAATTGTACTTAGGGCCTTGTTTACCTTTAAGTAACTGACTTTTTATTCCATTATTCAGTTGAGTAGGCCTAATGTAATGTGCAAAAACTTAAGGAACCCATGCTGTAGAGAGAATATATTTTATAGAAGGATGATGAGACTTAGCGTCTTTTTAAAAATCTCAGGTTTCTGAGAGACAGCAAAGTATAGTGGTTAGGACTTTGGAATTGACAAATCTGAATTTAAATTCTGGTTTTCCCACTTATTTAGCTGTGTGATCTCTTGGGCAGCTTGCTTAACCTCCTAGGACCTCAGTTTTCCCATTTGTAAATTGAGACTAATAATACCTGCTTTTTGAGTTATAAGGGTTAAATGAGGATAGTATATATATAAAGTACCTTCCTCAGTGCCTGGCATATAGTAACTATTCAGAAAACGATAGCTGTTGTATTTCTGCTACTGTTGTTATCTTACTTCCTTGTAAGACTCTTAAATTACTAAGTAGACTTCTTGGAATATATATATATATATATAGCATGTTTACTAATTTAAAAAGTAGGAAGAAAAGGAAATCAGTTTCTGGGGACCTCAACAGACAATCTTGTATGAGGGCCTCTCTGTCCAGGAAATTGTCATAGAGCATTTTTTATTTTGAAGAAAAAAAAAAGTACAGAAAAGTTGCAAGAATAGTTAAATGAACTCCCCTATGCTCACCTAGATGCATGCATTGAAAACATTTTGCCATAGTTGCTTTACCTTTTTAATGTATAACATAATGTACACATTCCAACTTTTTGAGGGGCCAGGGAGAGGCCTAGTAGTAAGTTGCAAAGATGACAACTCTTTATTCTTAAATACTTAAGCATGTAGCTCCTAAAAACAAGGACAGTCTTTTAACACAATGTAATTACCAAATTCATTGATGCCTATTACTATTTAATTTGCAGTCCATATTCAAACTTTGTTGATTGTTTTAATAACTGTCTTTTATAACAGTTTCTCCCCCAATCTAGGATCAAGTGTTGCATTTTAGTTGTCAGATGTCTTCAATCTTTTTTAACCTGGAATAGTCCCTCAGCCTCTTAATGATTGACTTTTTTTTTTGAGGATAACGGTCTTGTTGTTTTGTACGATGTCCTTTAATTGGAATTTGTCTGCTTGTTTCTTTATATTTCGATGTGGATTTTGGAGTTTTGGCAGGTAATGTTGGGTCCTTCTCAGTGCATTACATCAGGAGGCATTATTGGTACTGTTAATTAACTTCAATCACTTAGTTTAGAAATTTTCACTGTAAAGGTAACTCTTTTCCCTTTGTAATTAATAAGTAATCTATGGGGAGATAACTTTGAAACTATAAATATCCTGTTCCACAGCAAACGTTTACCCAATGGTTTTAGAATCCTAAAGAACATTTTTATGTCATAAAATTTTTTTAAGGTGAGGGCCTGCATGTGATTTCTTCCCCTTGATTGCAGGTTTCTTGTGCAATTAGTTTTTACTTTAAAAATGTTACAGTACCTCGTACGTAGTAAGTACTCAGTATTATTGGCTGCCTGACCTTGCTCTGTCTGATACCAAATTGCTGATTACATTTCTCATAATGGATTTTGTCTCCTTATCCTGAAAAGAATTTTACAGATATTTACAGCAGAGTCCTGTGACATACAAATTATACATTGTCACTCCTTGGGACTGATTAGACATTCTTAGCAGGCCGGCAAAGTGGGAACAGTGGTACTTACCCCTGGATATTTTGAAAGAATAATTAATAACAGTAGTGAAGAATAACTACTGACCATTATTAGAAAAACTTAATGTTAAATTTAGAGTACAATTCTTCTATTCTAATTTGCATTTGTGATGGAAGGAGTTTCTGGGTACTGTTCATCTTTCACTTTAAACTGACCTCTTTTTCTTCATGTCAGCTTTAAACTGACGTTTTTTTCATATCAACCTTGTAACTTAGCCATGACTCCTGGGGAGTCACCTTCAGTCTCTAAGAATTAGTCCAGGTTTCTTGTAGATATTGTCACATTGCCATGTGGAATTTAGGTAGAGGAAAGAAAGTAAGACATGATTGCAGTTGTTTGGATGAGCAGCTCATTCAGGAGAGCTCATTATAGGCAATGAGGCAGACAAGAATGGTCCTCATTCTCTCTGGTATTTGTTTTCCTCCTCTGCTCTCAGATTTTTTTCTTCAGGCTTTCTTTGTACCATATCTTTGGCAGAGATGGCAGTTGATCATTAATTTTCCCCTACTCCCCAGTTTCTGGCTGATGCCTATAATTTCATCATTATCAAGAAATTAATTTATTTGTGCAGATAATATTTCCCAAGAAAAATGCAAATATCTCTGTTGCAGTTGGAGGGGTAACACAAGCCAATATCTCAATATGAACTATGGAATATTCAGAACTTCTCTATAAAATTTAGTTGCTACTATTGTAGAAAAGCTCTGTCTGCTTAGGGTCTGGTGAATAGGGAGTAAAGGCTTAAGATGCACAGAGTTTTGATTTGGAATGATGGAAATATTTTGATACTGGATGTTGATGATGGTAGCACAACCATGTGACTGTAATGAACAGCACTGACATATATATCTGGATACATATTTTTAATATATAATGTATATTATGGGGTAAAAGGAGAAATAATTTTTATGTATGGGATCAGAATAAATGTTTATTTTTAAATAAAAGAAATTTCACAGTGAACCCTGAGTTAAACATGAATTATGGTAATAGTCTAATTATAAAAATGTGCTTTCATCATTTGTAACAAATGTACCAAGCCAATGCAAGGTGTTAATTATAGGGTGGCATATGGGAATCCCATATTTTATGCATGATTGTTCCATAAACCCATAACTTCTCTAATAAAAAAAAGAAAGAAAGAAAAAAATTGTTGCTAGAAGCTCTCTATTAAAAGGGACAGTAATAAATATGTTTTCCCTGGGAAAAGGAGAAGCCTGGGCAACGTTTTAAAGTTGGGGACTCTGTACAAGCCACAGTGTCTTAGCACTCTGAGAGAGAAAAGGGAAATGAGTACTGAAAAAGGAAGGGGAGGGGCATTTAAAAGATATTCTACATACCACACTAATGCAAAATGTTAATAATAGAGAAAACTGTGTGTGTGTGTTTGTGGGGGGGGCAGTATATGGAAACTCTGTATTTTCTGCATGATTTTTCTATAAACCTACAACTGCTAATAAAAAATTACATGTATACATATATACAGATGTGTGTGTGTGTATATATATATATGCATATAATACATATTTATACATATATAAAAGAAATGCTTGCCAAACCCCAACCAAAACCATTCCTGCCAATCCTAAAGAATACCTAGGGTATTATATAAGATTTTACAAAGGTTCCGTGCAAACAAAGGTTTCCGTGGGTAATTTTCCAAAACCTGCAACTTCCAGATGGGTCCCTGGACTAGATAAGTTCTGAAATGCAGATGGGCCAGCCCTTTCAGAACATCAGCTAGTTCCATTCTCCTAGCCCATATTATCAACAGCCCTTTCCAACATAAAAAAGTTAGAATGGGCATAGCTGAAATACCCTAAAGAGTGGGAGAAAAATCAAAGGTGATGGTGAAGTTATGCAGAGAAGTTACGGTTTAACAAATGAGTATGAGTGCTGAATCATACTGATATTTCTTTTGGCCTGCAGTACCATAGAGCAGCTAGAAATAAAACCCTAAAATTGTGGAATTGTAACCCATACTGTATTGCTTTTATGTATATATGTTATTTAAAGAGAAGAAGTATAACATAGAAGATAGGATTTAACAAATGAATATGACTTATGAATCATTATATTGATCATTTTTTTGGTCTCCAGTGTCTTGGAGCAGATTTTAAAAAAAGAACTGTAACCCATACCAAACTTTAAAATCTGTTCTGTAACTTCTTGTTAAAATGTACTTGGAAATTTATTGCTTTTTTGTATATATATCACAATAAATTTTTTTTTAAAGTCAAAAAATGAGAGAGAAAAAAAAGATTCTATACCTACTCCACAATTTTCACCCTGGTGGAGTGGTCACTGAAACCTACAATGCATTTGTTTATGACACCCATGCCTTGTTAAACCAGGAATTGGAGATGGCAAAGGTTATTACCCCCTCTTGGAAGCTGCTAGTTGAGTATTATCGGGCATTTTGCAGAGATACATTTGAAGGGGGGATGACTCTCGAATTTACCTGATCACAGAATTTAAGAGCATCTGCTTCCCTATGCCAGCATCGTTCTGAACAAGTGGCAGAAAGTTCCCTTTTAAAACGTAACTGCTTTGGCTACATAGTCTGCCATGCCTAATCAACTAACATTTTCATTATCAATCCCTGGGCATTACTTAATTGAGAATAGGAGATGCTGCATGGCAGGTGGGAGGACTAGAAGACTTAAAGCAAGAGAGGTACTGCTGAGGGAGGGTCCTGAGGGTGTTAAAGACAAACTAGGTGTGCCTTTAATTTTACTAGGGATACCTATGCTACTCAAATTGTCTTGTGCCTCACTCTTAGTATTATATAGTATTTTGAACACAAAATTATTATTTAATATTTCTGAAGGCAAAAAATAATATTTTTAAAGATGAAGGAAGAGTAATTTGCCTAATTGTATGTGGTACTATACCAGGAATTATAGAAAGAAAATTAGAGTGATCCCTGCCATTTAAAGTTTGCAATCTAAGCTCTTCAATGAGCTTTGACCAATATGAAGTTCTGAATTAAATTTTATTTCAGTATAGGTGTGCAGTTAGTCATTCAAGCTAATGAGCCGAAAGTATGGTGTAACATAATGTTTGCATGTAATAGATGTTCATTAAATATTATTGACTTGAAATTAAATGATTGACATTATTCTAAATTAAAAAAAAAATTATTCAGTTTAGGTAACTTTCAGTGGTGCTGTATTGTGTTCTACCTTAAGATAGTTATCATTATTAGGCCAGAAGAAACAGCACCTCCCTTGTGGAATAGGTGTGGTTTTTTGTTTTTGTTTTTGTTTTTTGCCGAAAGTATTTTTATCTTGCATAATTTAGGAATTTAGATAATAAAGTACCTTTATTTTCAGATACTTCTCTGTTACAGTGCGTATGTGTTTGATTGACCTATCTGGAAAGGTCAGTATGATACTGAGCACATTTAAAGTCTACTATTTTATTAGAGGCTGTAGCCTCTATTTAAATGTGTATCATTGTTTGCAGAACTATCTTAGGTACTTGGTGTTGGTATGGAGATTTGGTCCCTCTTTACTTGTAGTGTTCTTCTTAATCTCTTCTGGATGATCAAAATAAGATGTTCAGTAAACAGAAAGAATTTAGATTTGGTATGACTTTGATGTTGGTGGAAAAAATAAGAAAACTAAGTTCAGTCCCTTCATTTTACAGATAGGGATAACAAAGGTACAGTTTTTTATAGAAAAAGAACTGTTCTGAAGGCACTTAATATGGTGCTTGGTGTTTAATAGATGTATTGAATAAATTAATAAGAGCTGTTTAACATTGAATTTGAATCTGAACTAATTTTCTGCAATTGTGCTCCTGAATGGCTTGTTGAGAACAAATGTCTTTGAGCCACTTTTTGACTTACTACTTGAGGTTGTACTTTGGTGTTTTATTAAAATATATGCTTTGTCCTATGCTTGGATACTTTAGTACTGTTCTATAGGCATCTGAGGTATCTTTCTATTGGTCCATCTTTATAATGAGCAGCCCAATGTAGTTGTATTAGGGTGAGTAACAACTTTGGTGTTGGTGAATTAGAGAATACCCAGGGTTGGAAGGACTGGAAATAGAGTAAGTCTTAGGAAGGAACTCAGAGGCCATGAAGAAGTAGAGTGAACTGGTGATTGAAATATTCAGGAGAAGGTGAGAAGAGGCTGAAGAGAAGGCTGTGAGGAACAATGATTTGGGAAGGCAGGAACCATATATTGCATTTCTTTTGTATTGAATATAGTAACAAATAAGAGATGTAATAGAGGAAACAAGGGAGAGATACATTGATCAAGATTATAGACATCTATTAGTTAATGAATATTTAATTTCTTAATGTGAAATAATTTTTCCGTAGCTAATTTATTCCACATTTGAAAATAGATTTTAATTATGCATACTCTACAAATCACAGAGCACATATGTGCTTCCTTAAATCACCAGTGTCTAAACTTTAAAGATTATTTGCGGCTTCTTCCCACATAGTATTGCAAACTTATTTAGGATTCTTTTTGGGCAATGCTTCTCTATTAGCAAAAATGAGAACTTCTCTGGCCTTAAAAACTGACAGGATAGCATGGTTAAGGGTAAACTGTGAATACTGTCCCTTTGAAAAGAGTCTTTTTATCTGTCTGCACCAAAGTCATATCTTTCACATTTCCTTGCATTTGTCAAACCTCCAAGTTTCCCAGGAATTGTATAGAGAGGTAGTGGTAAACTCTGTGTAACTTTCTTTCTCTGTCAAGTTATTTCAATCTTTATATGTAGTCAGGATATGAAATTAGCAGTTAGTTTACAGGCTGCATTGTAGAGGGAATAATTTCTAAGGTCATATATTAATTGTGGCTGTTGTTTAATAAAGACGACTTTCTATCACAGCCTGTGTTTCATGAAGCTTTGTTGTTTTTATCTGATGCAATTGGCTCATTTTGGTGAAATGTGTGCCATGGAGTTGAGCCTTTGCTAAGTGCATCAGTGTTAACATCTTTGAAATACTGGTGACAGATTTTTTTTCCCATCCCAATGAGAAAGAAATTCTTTTTCATTTCTATGATCAGTTAAAGGAAGATGGACACACAGAGTTCAGCCAAAGTCATTGCAAGAAAGAGGAGGAAAGAGGCACCTGGACCCAATGGGGCAACAGAGGAAGATGGAATTCCTTCAAAAGTGCCACGCTCTGCAGTTGTAAGTAAAGAAGAGATTTCTTTGTTGGACAATGAACCTGGTGGAGGGAGGGTAGAAACTGATATAACTTTGATTATATCAATGTTACAAGTCTTCTTAAATAATAGAAAGAATGAATAGTAAGTGTATTGTCACTCTTGTTGGAAATCTTGTGCTTTCTTGCCAAATTATGACTTACAGTTCAGCTGTAGAAGAATTACATCAGAGATTGAAAGAACATGTTAAGAAAATTTGGAGGTTGTGTGTGTGTTAGGCTAGAGATCAAATTCAAACTAATGAAATAGAGAAACTGGGGCTCTGGGCAGTAATCTGCTCTTAGTATTATCCCACGCGTCCAGTTTTCTCTATCAGTTGTTTCTCCCCAGTCCTTCCTCTACTCTATTGCGGGTATATCTTAAATGAGTACTCTTTTCCATTACTGCCTACCTCATGCTACTTTATCTCTGGGACATCTTTTTACTTCTTAACCTACTGCCAAGCCTTTGATGAAAGACCTTATCCCAAACTGCCCATCCAGTCTCAGCTTAGTTCTCTTTTTAAAGCTTCCCGTAAAGATTCATTTTAAGGAATACATACACATAATTATATTTATCATTGATACACAATATTATTATAAAATGCATATCTCTAATCCCCGAGACAGAATTGTATGTTCCTGTGTTTTCTTTATATACTGACCATTAGAGATTCTACCAGACTATCTCTTATCTTGATCTTTCACTTAGTTACTTTAAATTCCACCTGTCTTTTATTCCTCACTGAATTTTTTTTGCAATGTCTCATTGCTAAAATAAATATCATTGTAAGGGTGTAATTTTAGACCCTGTTACTGATAAGTGCCCAGAATAATTAAACAACAACAATACAATCCCCATCTAATCGTAAGAAAACATCATACAAGTGAGAGACATCCCCAAAACACCTGTCTACTACTCTTCAAAACTGTCAAGATCATAGAGAAAAAAGAGACCAAAAACCTATCACAGAATGGGGGAAACTAGGAGGCATGACAATTAAATTCAGTATGCTAAAAAAAAAAAAATCAGAATGGTAATCGTGCGTTGGATTCTGAAACAGAAAAAGGACATTAATGGAATAGCTGATGAACTCTAAGTAGAGTCTGGAGTTTAGTTAATAATATTGTGCCAATTATATTTCTTAGTTTTGACAAATGTATTATGTCTATGTAAGATGTTAACATTAGGGAAAGTGGGTAAAGAGTATAGGGGAATTCTCTTTGTAATCTTTCTGTAAATCTAAAATTATTCAAAAATAGAAAAATTATTTTTAAAAACCTCAGAAAGCAGACAAACAAAAACAATACACTGCTTTGCCATCATGAAAGAGAGAGAGAAGCACTTAGATCTAGGGATAAGCAGCAGTCACCAAAAATTAATTTTGGAGACATGCTATAGTATCTGTCATTGCCACCTTAGAAAGTTATCATTGCCTTAAAATAAGTGAAACATTTTTATTCTTTGGGCTTTCTTTCTTTCTTTTTTTTGTATGCTGTTTGGCAGGGTTACATTTCATTCTTTTTCCATGTGGGTATCCTGTTACTGCAGCACCATTTGCCGAATTTTTGTTTGTTTTGCTTGTTTTTGGGAAGTGCGTGGGCTGGGAATCGAACCTGGGTCTCCTGTATGGCAGGTGAGAATTTACCACTGAACTACCCTTGCACCCCTTAGAATTTTATTTTGTTCTTTCCTGTTCTTTATACCCCTTATCCCTTGGTTGGTTCATTCTCTTCTATTTCCTTCTTTTCTGGTTTATTATGTAATTCTTTAAAAGAATCCAGAAAGCAAATATCATGAATTTCTAGAACAAAGATGGCATAGAATATAAATGAATTGTAAATTTAATCATTGTTTCTCAAAATTGAGGTAAAGATAAAGTTCTGTAAAAGGTAATATAGATATGTTTCGGTTTGTTTGGCCAAAATTGCCAAATGCATATTCCAGAAATGGGTTGCCTTTTACAATGGGGATTTATTAGTTTACATATTTACAGTTTTAAGGCCTTTAAAATGTCCCAATTAAGTCATCAAGTGGAAGATAACTTCTCTGAGGAAAGGCTGCTGGTATCTGGGGTTCCTCTGTCATATGGGAAGGCACATGGTGACGTCTGCTGGTCCTTTGCTCCTATGTTCTGTTGATTTCATCTCCTGTTCTCACTGGCTTTCTCTCTCAGCTACAGTGGGTCCTTGCTTGCTTCTCCCAGCGTGTTTCTCTCTAAGCTCTCTCTCTCTGTTTCTATCTTTTATCTGCTCATAAAGGGCTCCAGTAAAGGATTAAGACACACCTTGAGTTGGGTGGATCACATCTCAATCGAACAACCTAACCAAGGTCCCACCCACAAAAGGTCTGCATCCACAAGAATGGGTTAAAAGAATATGGCATTTTCTGTGGTACAGATCAGCTCCAAACTACCACAAGTTATTTGCTGGTAAAAGTGGCAATTTCAGATTATCATTAGACTCTTTTATTCTTTCTTAACATTTCAGATTTGCTGCAGTATTGAGAGAAGTTACAGAGCATGGGAAATTACAGAAACAGTGTTTACAGAATAGAGAAATTTAAATATCTGAAGGTACCAAATAAGGGCTGATAAAGTCCTTTTGGTGTTACAAGTTGCAACTGAGTAATGGAATTCTGTTGTTTAAAAACATCAAAGGCAAAACAAACAAAATACTTAAAATAAACAGAAAGGAATCTCTATTAGTGTTTAATATTTATCCCCGCACTTTAAAAATAAATTATACAGTTTATTAAGATAAAACCATTTTGAAAATAAGTACAAAAAAGTTGTTTACAAATCCTACTATTAGTCATTCTTATAAGTCGTTTGAGGATTTTTATGAAACTTTAAAAATAACCATTTAAAAGGTTAACTAAAATTAATATAATTGTCAGTTAGTTTTCATTGAAGCCAGTGTTTTGAATCAAAATAGCTCTCCTTTTTTTTCCCTTCTTTTATGGTATTTTTTCGCAGTGACATGACCAAACTTTATATTATATCCATTGACTGCTCTTTAGTGGTTCTGGGAAACTAGTTAGGAATCATTACCTTTGTATCCCATTCCTCTTTCTTTCAATTATTTTAGGACATAATGACTTTCAACTACCCTGTATAAATGTGGCATGTAGTTCATATTGTTGCCTAGTACCAATTTATCTTTCATTCATCAACCATTTAATTAATGTATTTATTGCTGTTATTTGTTTTATATATTTTTAGCCCTAATAAAGGGATACATTTTGTGTTTTGTAACCATTGATTTAAACTCACTTTCCACTGGGTTAGTTTTGGAGCTTCCTAGGCCAAGGAGAAACATATTTAGAATCTGAGACAACTATCAGTTGTTCCAAACCAGCACTCTATTTTGAGCAATAAAAGCAACTATACTACATTAAAAGAGGAGTATGCTTTCAGGCCCAATATTGATGATATTGGTGAGGGCAAGTGTGTTAGTTTCCTTTTGCTGCTGTAGCAAATTACCATATGCTTTGTGGCTTAAAACAACGTAAATATATTTTCTTACAGTTCTGGAGGTCCAGTGTCCGAAATGGGTCTCACAGAGCTAAAATCAAGGTGTTGGCAGAGCTGTGTTCCTTCTGGAGTTTTCCAGCTTTTAGAATGTGCTACATTGCTTGCCTTTTCCAGCTTTCAGAGTGTGCCCAAATTGCTTCCTGAGCACACATCCCCCAGCCAGCAATCACATCACTTTGACCTCTGCTTCCATCATCACATTTCATTCTCTGATTCTGACTTTCTCGCTTCCCTCTTTCATTTATAAGGACCTTGTGATTACATAGAGTCTACCAAGATAATTTAGGATAATCTCCCTATCTCTAAATCATTAATCGTATCTGCAAAGTCCCTATGGCCATGTAAGGTAACAGGTTCTGAGATTAGGATGTAGATATTTCTAGGGGGCCATTATTCTTTTTTTTTTTTTTAATATATTTTTATTGTAAACAACAACCAGACATACAAACGGTCTTGACATAAAACATTCTTGACATGGTTACAGTCAGTGGCTCATGATATCATCACATAGTTGTGCATTCATCACCATAATCATTTTTTGAACATTTGTATCTCTCCAGCAAAAGAAATAAAAAAGGAAAAAACTCATACATGCCATACCCCTTTCCCCTCCCTCTCATTGACCACTGGCATTTCTATCAATTTATTTTAACTTTTGTTCAGAGGGCCATTATTCTGCATATCACACAGAAAATGACTCAGCAATTAACAAAACAGGGCATTAATTTCTGAATGTTTCTTAGAGAATTCAGATCAAAGAGATGGTGGTGGGCACCAATTCAGCACTCTCACATGGAAGAGAGACAGGTTATAGCCAAGTAGGTGATACTTTCAGCCAGTCATCATAGCCATGAGTAAAGCCAAGGAGTCCAGTCTTCTTAGTGGAGTGGGCTCTGAGAAGATTTAAACATCTTGCTCCTTAGAATCTTTAAATGCTTAAATTATTTTGCTTCAAATATTCATGTCACAAGTCAATTGAGTGACATGCTACCTGTTCCGTATTCCTCATTGGTACATACTGGTTATTTAGCATGGGCTAGTCGTCAAAAATGCACTCACCCTAGAGGTGAGTCACTCCACCCTAAACCTGTACTTTTTATCTCTGAACCCCCCTTGAACTCTGCAGCAAAAGCAAACAAAATTTTTTTATAGCTGCTCTATTGAGATGTAGTCAACATATCATACAGTTCATCTCTTTAAAGTGTTCAATTCATAGTTTTTAGCGTATTCATAGAGTTGCACAAATGTCACCATTATCAATGTTAGAACATTTTTTATCACCCCTAAGAGAATTCTGTACCCATTAGTATTCACTCGTTATCTCCTCCAACCTCCTCAGACCATAGAAATCTCTAATTTACTTTCTGTTTCTATGGATTTGCCTATTCTGAACATTTCATATAAATGGAAACATATAGTATAGTATGTGATCTTTTGTGTCTGGCTTCTTTCTCTTTGCATGTTTTTTTTTTTTTTTAAATGACAAGTTTCAAAGCTGGATATGTTTTATTTATAAATAGCATTTTTTGATACAGAGGTCAATAAGATGTTCCCAAATATCCCCCAATGTATTGGCTCAGACACACCAGAGAATATAGGCAGTATAATTATGTGTTTCTGCCCGTTTGACAGCAAAACCCAGGCTGCTTATACTTAGACACCTTAGTAAATATGTCGAATCACTTGCAAACGACAAACGCTGTTTTTTTGTGTTGTTTTTTGTGGCAACCCCTGAATAATTTCCCAATATCTATACTGTGCAATTATATCGCCCATCTTACATTAGGTCAATTTAAACTCATTCTTCAATTGTCATGAGTTCCGCTAGCAAAAATATTTCTGGATAACACATATTTAAATTTTAATCCCCTCTTCTCCCCAACCCCATGAATTAATTCCATCTGTACACTGTAGGAGATAGTCTAACAGAGCTGAGAAGAGATTGCTTTCATCCATCTACTGTCATCAACCCTAGCACTCTGTATATAACATACTAGATTTTTTTCTTTTTCTTTGTTTTTTTTTGCATGGGCAGGCACCGGAAACCGAACCTGGGTCTCTTGCATGGCAGGTGAGAACTCTGCCTGCTGAGCCACAGTGGCGCACCCCATACAAAAATTTTAATAGCATATCTTAATGGCAGTCACAGTTTATGTGCCAATCCTTTGCTTTTTTAATCTATCAAACATAGACAGTGGTTCTCTGAAGCCAACGGATTTTAGCAAAGGCCAAATTCTTCCTCTGTCCCTAGTACTGCCAATTCAATAACTTCTGCAAAGCCCAGGAAAAAGGAGTCTCAGAGCTCCAGAAAGATGAGCATTGCCCAAGTGGAAGTGGAGCAGAAAGTCAGCCTGTTGCAACAGAAATGGCTTTATTCCTACATGTACACCCATACGCATTCACAACACTGTCACTCTGTTGAAACTGCATTCATGACACTGTCATCTCATTGGTCCCACTGTATTTTCATGCTTCAGAGAGTAGAAAAAAATTATTTTCCTATTCTAATTGTTATTCATTCCTCATCTGCTTGATTTTCATAATCTCAAAAAAACCTAATTCTCATTTGTGGATGGAGGAAAAAATATTCTATTAGTAAGGTACGAGTGCAAAAGCATAGCCTGATGGCAGTGCAGCATCTATAGGGCCCCAGAGCTCCTTCCAAGGATGCTGCACCCCATAACCACACTCTAGACGTAGTATCTCCAGGATGGCCGGCAGTTTAAGGATCTACAACTCTGGTTGCTCTCCATGGAATTGCTAAAGAACTGAGTATTGGCAACTCATGCATATAGACTAACATCTTATTTTAGTCTTGAGATAGTAAAAGAAATCCATAATATTCCCAAAGGATTTCTGCACAGAGAAATCAAGTGACAGAATTATAACTCAAAGACCAAGTCCCTGGAAAAACCTAAACTCCTTTTTAAAAGTAATATAAATAAATGCCTTATAATATCCTGAGGTATTATTATAATACGCTAACTCTGTCTTAGCGTTTGCTTTTGCTTAGTTTGATCTCAGACCTGAACCTACTTTATAAAAAAGTCTTCAATTCAATATTTGAAGATGACTAAAACTTCATTCTTTTACCTTTCCAGCACATCTTTTTTAAAACATTATATATAACACAGTACTACACTTAGTATTTCAGCAAGGGAAAAAACACAAAAAACAAAACAAAGCAAAATCTGCTTGTTAAATTCACAGAAAAAATGCATAAAAGGCAGAAGTAAATAAACAAAGCAGAATTATTTTTTGAAAGAACTTTACAAGTAAAAGGTGCTGCGAAACTACTTTTGCAATTACAGTGTTGTTTGGGATCACTATGTTTAAGAGGCACTGCATACAGACAGACAGAATCGTCTAAATGCACTTTTTTTTTTAAAAAACAGTGCTAGGGGCCAATGACACTTTGGTTTGCTCTATGGGCAACATTTTGGCAATGCATACTAGACTAAGAGGAAGGCTGGAAACCAAGCATACAGCAATCACCAAATCCGCCCCAGTTACTTCTTCTCATGCTTCTTAGTGAGTTCCCCCATGCCCAGGCGGAAGCTGCTGCTGGCTCTGTCTTCCTTCTGCTGGCCGTCTTGGGAGACTTGCTGCACAGCTTGCAGGATGGCATTCTGCACAATCTGTTTGCTGGCATTCTGCAGCTTCACCTCTTCAGGCTTGTTTCCAGGCTTCTCACCTTGGTTCAAGAAGGCGGATGAAGTTCAGGGTTTCTATCTCAAGTGAGAAGGCACATGGCGAACACAGTCAGGGCTTCTCTCTTGGCTGGAAGGGCACATGGCAAACACGGTGTCATCTGCTAGCTTTGTCTCCTGACTTCCTGTTTCATGAAGCTCCCCGGGAGGTGTTTTCCTTCTTCATCTCCAAATGTCGCTGGCTGGTGGATTCTGCTTCGTGGTGCTGCTCTCTCTGAATCTCCTCTTTGCATGTTTTTAAGAGTCATCTGTATTGTGGCATGTATCTATTTCATTTTTTTTTTATTGCTGAATAACATTCTTTTTTATACCACATACCACATTCTATTTATCCATTCATCAGTTAATGGACATTTGGATCGAGCAAACAAGACTTTATTGCATGCTTGCAATATTTCAGCATGGCAGTAGGTGCTAGGGGAAAATAATGAACAAAACCACCTCTCTGAGAAATGTAAGCATAACTTAGAGCTCTGTAGCCCTTGCAGCTCATTAGCTTTAGAAAAGTACTTTGTAAGTTGGGAAAGGAATAGGAAGGGAAGGTTCACCAAGTCTTTGATAATTGAGTTGTAGGTCAGGAAAATATGAGAGAAAAAAAAAGGAAAGATTAAGGAATAATTTTATGGCTATAAGTAAAAAACCGTTTATATAGATGTTTTTAAAGATACAGTCAAAAGGATCACAAAAATATTTACGAAGTGTAAGTCTTTTAACTTATCTTGTATCTGTTATAAGTATGAATAAGTCACAAGATATCTAAACTCTCGGGAAAATTGGCCACATTTCTGTTATGGCTAAGTACATCTCACAATCTTATTTCAATATTGAGAACCTCTATCTGGCAGTGTCATGGATTGGAGATCCAAAGATGAAAAGATGACCTTGTTCTTAAGAAGCTCACAGAGAGATAGGGAAAAGAGACAAGCAACAGAGAGAATTTCCAGGGAAAATTGCAATGTAGGAAGCTACAGGTGTCACTCTTCCTCCAGAAACACCTGGTGGACAAGCAGACACTGTCTGACACAGCTGTTCTGGGGCTCTGAAGATCAGGGAAGCATTGTACAGCATCAGGGAAGAGCAGGTTAAAGAGACTGAGAAACGCAGTAAAACACTGTGCACATCACTCCATGGCGATGGCCAGTACCCACCATCCACCCTGCAGGCGAATTACCTCAAGTCTGCTCCCTGGCTGATTGCTGCGGAGTGAGAAGGACATGGAAGCCTTCCTCTCCAAGAGCAGGGAGGGGTATGGCCTACTACTGATCATGGCTTTTGATCAGCAAATTTAGACTGCTAGGTCCTGGCTCTGAACTCTGGTTTAACCCACCCCAGACAGGAACTGCAGTGGCAATTGTTGTACCCGTGCCCTTGATGGGTGATGCTGAAGGAAGTTTAAAGTCACACTTCCCACTTAGGGCTACATGGAACGGTTTTGGCGGTGGGTTTTTTTTGTTGCTTTTTTTGTTGTAATATTTTT
>PVIY010031467.1:0-29910 GCA_004026745.1 Myrmecophaga tridactyla | reverse complement strand
GGCCCCATTCCTGCTTCGGCTGGTGAGCCTCTCCTGTGGAGTTCATCCAGACCCTCCATCGGAGTCGTCAGCTTTGCAGTCTGCCCTGTGGATTTTGGACTCTGTGTTCCTGCGGTCACGTGAGACACTTTTATAAATTTTATATTTGCAAGTGTTCCCTGTTGATTCTGTTTCTCTAGAGAACCCTAACTAATACAGCTGTATTCTGGGAAATAAGGGGACGATCAAATTGCAGTAATGAGTGGAACACAAAAACAACTGAAAAGCACAAGCCCAGGGCAAACCAGGGGCTCTGAAACAACAGAAAGAACCATACACTTTAACTTCACCTTGAGCAGACTTCCCTGATAGGATGCTTGAAGCTCAAGAAAATATTTGCCATATCAACAATGGATTACAATATCAAGAAACAAACAAGACAGGGTATAAATCCCAGAGTTAACATATTAAAATATTAAAATGCACAATGTGCAACAAAAGATTACAAGACAAAGAGGAAATGATTGCTCATCAAAATGAAAAAGATAAAAATCCAGAAAACACCAGTGGAGATGGCAAGATGGTGTATATAAAAAACAAACATTTTAATAAAATTATCTTAAAAATACTCAAAGAGATGAAGAAAAATGCAGAGAAATCACTAAAGGATGTCAGGAAAACAATGAGTGAGCAACATGAGAATCTTAGTAAAAAAAGTCTAAGCTTTTTAAATGAACCAAACAAAACTATTGAAGTTGAAGACCACAGTAACTGAAATAAAAAGTTCCCAAGGTAGTTTCAAAAACAAACTGGAACCTAGAGAATAAAAAATCAGAAACCTCAAAGACATGACACTTGAAATAGCTCAAGTTGAGGCGTAGAAAATAAAGGAATTATAGAAAACAAAAATACCCTAAGAGACCTCTGGAACACTACCAAGCATATGATTCTATGCTATATGGAAGTCCAAGAGGAGAAGAAAAAGAGAAAGGGAAGAAAGTATATTCAAAGAATTAATGACAGTGACCCTCCCAAACTTAATAAAACACATGAATATGCACATCCAAGAAGCAGAGAACACCAAATAGAATAAACTTGAAGACAAGCTTACTCTGTCATATTGGTCAAAGCCTCAAATTTAAAGAATAAGGATAGAGTTATGAAAACTGCAAGAGTAAAACAAAGTGTTATGTACAAAGGAGTCTCAATTAGATTGAATGCTGACTTCATGTTAGAAATCAGGAAGGCAACAAGTCAATCAGTTGTATTAAAATTAAAAAACTGAGAGTGGGCCGTGATAGCTCAGCAGGCAGAGTTCTCGCCTGTCATGCTGGAGACCCAGGTTCAATTCCTGGTGCCTACCCATGCAAAAAAAAAAGCAGAAAGAAAACAATTGTCACCCAAGAATATTCCTTTAGTGAGATTTTCTTTTAATAATGAGATTAATATTAAGATATTACCAGATAAACAAATGCTGAAGGAATTAATCCTGACTAGACCTGCCCTAGAAGCAATGTTAAAAGGAGCTCTCTAGGCTAAAAGGATAGAGCATTCAACATAAATAAAGACCTCCAGTTAAGGTAACCATTTATCTAATTATAAATGCTAGTACATCAATTAAAACACAGAGATTGGCAGAACAGATATGAATGCATGGACAAATTATGTACTGTCTATTAGAAACTCACTTCAAACACAAAATAGTTAAGTTAAAGGTAAACTATGGAAAAAGATGTACCATGCTAATATCAATCAATAGAAAAGTAGGAGTTATTATGTTAATATCAGATTTAAGTAGATCTCATGGAAAATAAAATTACTGGGGAAAATGATGAACTAAACAAGAAGACGTGGGGATCCTAAATGTGTATGCACCAAATAACAGGGTTTTAAAATAAATGAAATGATATATGCTAGAACTGAAAGGAAAATTAAAATACACAGTTATAATTGAAGATTTCAACACCCATCTCTCAGTAAATGATAGAAATAATAAATAGAAAACTAGCAAAGATAGTTAACTAAACAATACCAACAATCAATTGGAACTGATCAACATATATAGAACAATCTACTTGACAATAGAATATATATTATTTTCAAGAGCTCTTGGAATATTGTCTAAGAGAGAGCAAATCCAGGGTCAAAAAATAAATCTCAAACAAATTTACATAATTGAAATCCTACAGAGTACTCTCCCTAACTATGAAGGATTCAAACTAGTAACCAGTAACAGATAATAAACAGAAAGTTATTCAAGCATTTGGAAATAAGCAACATACTTCTAACAATCTATGTGTCAAAAAGGAACTCCTTGCCTGCCAAACTTCTTGCCTGCCATGCCAGAGACCCAGGTTCAATTCCCGGCCCCACCCCTCCAAAAATGATAAATAAAACAGGAAGCTCCATATTAACTAAAAGAAAACATAGAATTGAATTAAAATTAAAATATTATATATCAAAATTTGTGAGATACAGCTAAATGCTATGTTGCAGGAAAATGTACAAGAAAAGTAGGTAATACATCCCAACTCATTTTATATGGCCAATATTACCAGAACTAGAGAAAGACCACAAACATAAAAGGAGACAAAAAGAGTATTATAGAGCAATATTTCTTTTGATATTAAACCAAAAGATCCTCAACAAAGTAAGCAATTTATACCCAATAATGTAGAAAATGACTTATAGAACGTGATCGAGAGGGATTTATTTCAGGTATATAAGTCTGGTTTAATATTTCAAAATCAATTATTATACTATGTCTTGTAACAGACTAAAGAAAAAAATGTATAATCACATCAATTGAAACAACAATTATTTGATGACTTCTAACATCATTAATGATAGAAAATAACTAGTTAGGAATATTAGTGAACCTCAATGTAATAAAAAGTATTTATTACAAATATACAGAAACATCCTTATTGGTGGAAATGCTTAAAACTGCTTTACTCATAGGATCAGGAACAAGGCAAATATATATGCTTTCATTATTCTTGTTCAAAAAACTGTCACACATCCATTAATGGAAAACTACTCAAGAAAAAAAGCTAACTATTGTTATATGGATTAATTTGGACAGATATCCAGAAAATTATACTAAGTGAAGAAATCCAATTTAGGAAGATTATATGTCATATATAATTCCATTTGTATAACAGTCTTGTCATGATGGAATTATAGAACTGGGAGGAATCAGTGATTGTCAGGAATTGCATGAGTGAGGATATGTGTGTGGTTATAAATGGACAGCCAGAGGGATCCTTGTGGGGATGGAACTGCTCTGTCTCTTGACCTTCACTTAGGATAAAATTACACAAAATTAAGCATGTATTCACACACACAAACTCATATAGTAGTTGATGCAGTATCCTAGGCTGCTCTGAAATAGTATGAAGTGGTTCATCTTAAGCAATGAGAATTTATTCCCTTATGGTTAGAGTTCAGGAAAATGTCCAAATCAAGGCATCATCAAGGAGATGCTTTCCTCTCAAAGACTGGCTGCTGATAACCCTTGCTTCCTTGGCTATGTGGAAAGTCACATGGAATTGGCCCCTGGGCTCCCCTTTCTCTTCAGGATTTTGTTGATTTCAGCTTCTTGCTTTCATGGCTTTCTCTCTCTCTCTCTCTCTCTCTGTATTCATTCTGTTTATAAAGGACTCTAGTGGTAGGATCAAGTCCCATCCTGATCGAGATAAGTCACACATTAACTGAAATAGCCTCATCAAAAGGTCCTACATACTCTGGGTTTAAATCCACAGAATGGATTAGATTTAATAATTTGATTTTCTGGGGTACATATAGCTAGTCTACCACAGTAGACAGAAGTTTGAACAAGATTTGTGGACTTTATCAATGTCAATGTACAGCTTATAATATTATACTATAGTTTTACAGGGTGCTATGAGAGAACATGAATAAAATATACATCATGAATGTATTATAATTTACAACTGCATATGAATCTAAAGTTAACTTGAAAAATAACATTTGAATAAAGATAAAACTACTACTATGTGCAATAGCATGGCTAAATGTTTATGAATTGATAGACTCTCTTTTAACTCAGCACAAGAAAAAGAGGAGACTATTAAGGGCCACCTACATGTTTAAATTCAATAGACATATATAGTAGGTGGGAATGTGAAATGGTAATTTGAAAATGGTAAAAATATTTTCAGCAGGGGCATTGTCCATTGTCATCAAAGAGCAGGTATGAGAGATAACTGATAGCAGAGTTTAGCTTATCCTGCTATTTTACAATTTTCTACATCTATCATGGAATTTTTACCAGTCTTGATTTAACCATTTATAAAATTGATGACAAGAAAAAATTGATGACAAAAAAATTGATGACATTCATTTGTTTTGGTTTCTGAAAATTCTAGCCCCAGTTATTTAGACTTTGTAAGTATGGTAAACTTGTGTGTGAACTTTAAACCATCAAATAGCTTCTTGCTAAGAAAGAGAGTTGAATAATGTACTTCTACACGAAACAACATGTCCAATTCTATTTTTAGTACAATGACAATCTTACTCTAACTGGGATTTAGTTACAATATTTTTCATGTTAAATTATGAATCTAGAGTTGTCTTTAAGATACTGAAATAAATGGTCACATCAGAGAATTTAGTTGATCATTAGTACTAATCAATTGAATCAAATGGTAAATCATATAGAGACAAGTCTTGTGGAAATTAAACTTAGGAGTTAATATGAGCCCAATGGTACCAAGGAGGGCTTTTATTGTATTTCTACTACTTTGAACTAATGAGAATACTATTATTCTCCCACTCCAATATACTTGCTAACACAGACAGCTTCTAATAAGCAAACTAACCACGCATTGTGTATCACAATTGTATCTGATCCCAAGACAAACCTAAAACTTGTGCTCAAAGTTTCTCTTTAACTTCACCATTGCAAAATTCCCTTTATGAGAGCATGGGGCTTCATTATTGTTCAGAATGCCAGAGAGAGACAAACTGGACACCCAAGGGATGTTTTAACAAGTTCTTCTCCTCCTGAGATTAAAGCTGGAGATACAAATGCTTTTCATGGATTTTATTTTTAGTTATAACTTTTAATTATTATATTGTAGCACTCTAACAAGTCCCTTGGCATGTCCAGAGCTTGGCTTAATAGGCATGGAGGATTTCCTTTGTACTTTTCAAAGTGGTAATTATCAGCTCCAAGAAGTTGTTAAATAAAGAAAATAAAGCTGCTATTCAAGGCTTTTAAAAATGTTTTATGTGAGAAAATTTAAATCTCTCCTCAGTCCCTAGGCTTTTATTCTGTCCATATTTTATATAAAAAAAAACTTCCTGAAAAGCCAAGTGATTCTTAAGTTAGGCAAGACAAATTCTTACAATCTCACTGGAATGTCTCTGTGAGAACTGTCTGGTCAGAACCAAGTCACCATTCTGAATCCAAATTATTGTTTAATTATGATGTTTTTCCTTTGTCCTCAAACAAAAATTCTTTGTTGTATTTCTTGTATTTTATTTGGATCATACTCACCTTATTGAAACAGAGCAGAATACAAAACTGCCCCCATGAACAGACTTCATGAAAAACGATATTAACACCTATTGATCTAATGACCAGTAGAAAATCTATTTTGATTTTATAATCTAGTTCAGTATGTCACATTCAACTGCCCTATTGCATATTACTCATCCTCCCCATGAACCCAAAATGAATAACATCAGAGTAATAACTTGATACTAGATGCAGGCTAAAATATTTCAAAACTGAATCCTGATTGTATCATGATAGAGCAGGAATTTTAAAAATAGCTAATCCATGCATATGAGGTAATGTTAGATGTATTTAAAGAAAATATTAGATAAGGTATTATTTGGATGAGACTATTTAAGCAGTTAACAACTGGGAAGGCTTCCAATCCACACATGGAAATGAGCTCTGCAAGACAAAGAAAAGGGGCCTTATATAGGATGAATGCAATTTTACATTGGTTAATGAAAAATTCCTTTCTTCTTTTAAGAATTTTGTGAATTTAGTGTTATGTATGACATCCAGTGGGCATAAGACTTCCCTAATTTTGATTTATTCTTATACAATTATTCAATTTCCATTTGTCATATTTATTATCTATAACTTTTTAACTATCACTGTCACAACATGAATGTTTCTTTGTGAATGTTGAAGGCTTTTACTAAGGGTTTCTATGTTTACACTCTTTTGGTTGTTGTTTCCATCTTCATTTTTGTCCCCATATTTTTGTTTTGAAAAGTGTTTGATTTTTCACATATGTGCAGGTTTGAAATGATGTATGTTCCCTAGAAAAGCCATGTTTTAATCAAAATCCCATTTCATAAAGGCAGAACAATCCCTATTCAATACTGTGTGTTTGAAACTGTAATCAGATCATCTCCCTGCAGATGTGATTTAATCAAGAATGGTTGTCAAGCTGGATTAGGTGACAACATGTCTCCACCCATTTGGGTGGGTCTTGATTAGTTTCTGAAGTCCTATAAAAGAGGAAACATTTTGGAGAAAACTGAATCAGAGAGAGCCAGAGAAGAACAGCATAGCTACGAGAGCCCACAAGCCAGCAACTTTGGAGATGAAAAAGGAAAATGTTCCCAGGGAGCTCCTTGAAACAGGAAGCCAGGAGAGAAAGATAGCAGATGATGCCTTGCTCGCCACGTGCCCTTCCAGCCAAGAGAGAAACCATGACTATTTTCATCATGTGCCTTTCCAGATGAGAGAGAAACTCTGTGTTAGCCATGTGCCCTTCCAGATGAAAGGGAAACCGAGAACTTCATTAGCCTTCTTGAACCAAGGTATATTTTCCTGGATGCCTTTGATTGGACATTTCTATAGACTTGCTTTAATTGGGACATTTTCTCCATCTTTGAACTGTAAACTAGCAACTTACTAAATTCCCCCTTTCAAAAGCCATTCTGTTTCTGGTATATTGCATTCTGGCAGCTAGCAAACTAGAACAACATATAGCTAGCCAAAATTGTAAGTGAAGCTATTCCATATTTACTATTGCATAGTGTTTCAGTATTTTAAACCATAATTTGACATCTCACATTTTCCTTCCTTTAAATTCATACCAACAAATGCAGTTCTGCCATATGCTTTCCCTAAAATATCCTTTCTTTTGTTAGTTATAAGAAATGTGACATAATTTCCCTAACCATACTGACTGCTTGTCTCTATCTGGTTAAGGCATTACATGAAGGAAATAACATATTGGTAAACAGTATTAAGTAGCACAGTTGTAAAAACAGTCACTACAAAGAGAGATACTAAAGCTAAAGGGCAATTTATCACCTCACATCTTTTGATATAATTAAGTATAATATAATCTGGAATATAAATTTAACATAATATGGGTCATGGATACTGGGCAGGATTTGATCATAGGGGCCTGTATGGCTATAGGTCTGTCATCTGAAGAGGATTAATCCAACTGGAACCCCAGAAAACACCACTGAGGTCCCAGCTGTGTGCAGGTGATGAGTGAAGATGAAAGTGGAGAAAAGCTTGTGTACTAGTGGAAAAGTGGCAAGAGTAAGCAAATTGCTGTATTCCTGATGGTTCAATAACTTTAATAATCTCAGGTGACTACATAGCCCTCATGGCCTGAAGCAGAATTGCTTTTACATTTCCCTGAAGGAATTGCCTTCACATTCCCCCATGAGTGAAGGAATTCACTTCACACTTCCCAATGAGTGAAGGAATCATATTTGACTACAATCTCAGGAAATTATTATCCCCATGAAAAATATATTCTTGAGCATTTTAGTTAAGATAGAGTGTGCTTACCCATGAAAGACCCAAAAATGGAGAATATATGAAGAAAAGACATGTAATTTCGATAGTGATGACACTAAACACAAAAAGTCCTGGGGACACATCAGAGCCCCAAATTCTCACTCTACTTCCTCAGTCTTGATTTTTTGATATTTGAAATCCCCACCAAGGCAGCTGACCCAATAGTCAATCAAGCCCCTGGTTCTTTATGTTTGATGCAATACAAAACGAAGCATCCTTGTCCTAAACTCACCCCTAAATGCAGACAAACCTTTGTCCAATCAGTGAAAGTCAAGCTAAATTCCTTTTAGTGTCTATAAAAATCATTTTTATCCCTATAACCCAGAAGCCACTTCTGGTCTAGTAAGTGATCTGGCCTTCTTTCCTGCAGCAAAACTTTGGTGTCCCTAAAAAATGCTTTATTCTGCAAACTCAACCCTGATTTGTCTTTTGACAATATCACCATCCACTATAATTAATAAGAACATTTCTCAGGTAGACTGTTTTATAAGAAAAAAAAACATATGTTTTCAATTCCTTAGCCAAGCACAAGCCTGAAGAACTGAAGTTGATTCAGTAATGAATCTCTTCACTTAATAATTGAAAATAATTTCATCAGTGCAAAAATTGCTAACAATAAACCTA
The DNA here is from genome assembly GCA_004026745.1 of Myrmecophaga tridactyla. Classification (NCBI taxonomy): domain Eukaryota; kingdom Metazoa; phylum Chordata; class Mammalia; order Pilosa; family Myrmecophagidae; genus Myrmecophaga; species Myrmecophaga tridactyla. The sequence continues at coordinate 21,491 of PVIY010031467.1, read as the reverse complement.
TCCAAATTCTTTTAGATTTACCTCTGTATTCCTTGGGAACTCTATGCCATTGTTTCCAGTTTTCTCTAAAAAGAAACTCTTCTTTGTAGATGCATCCAATCTCAAGTAGCTCTATTACTAACTAAAATGTTAATTGCTGATTGTTAAATTTTCCTTTAATTGGGGGTGCATGGTCCAGGAAACTGATAGTTATTTTTTTTAACTTTTTTATTTATAATATAACATACATACAAAGCAAAGAAAGAAAAAAACAGTAGTTCTCAAAGCACTCTTCAACAAGTAGTTACAGGACAGATCTCAGAATTTGTCATGAGCCACCATACCATCATCTCAGATTTTTCCTTCTAGCTGCTCCAGAATATTGGCGGATAGAAGGTATATATATATATATATATATATATATATATATATATATATATATATATATATATATATATATATATATATATATACTACTTTTTTCTTTTTTTGAGAAAAATAATATCTATACTAAAAAACAAAAAATTTTAAAGCACAGCACAACAATTACTTGTAGAACAGATTTCAGAGTTTGATATGGGTTACAATTCCATAATTTTAGGTTTTTACTCCTAGGTGCTCTAAGATACTGGAGACTAAAGGAAATATCAATACAATGATTCAGAAATCATATTCATTTGTAAACCCCCTTTTGGTCAGGATGGAATTGTTGATCCCATGGTGCCAGGGCTGAACTCATCCCTGGGTGTCATCTCCCATGCTTCCAAGAAGACTTGCACCCATGGATGACATGTCCCATGTAGAGGGGAGGACAATAATTTTACTTGCAGAGTTGGGCTTAGAGAGAGTGAGACCACATTTGAGCAACAAAAGAAGTCCTCCAGAAGTATGATAGTTAAATTTTAATGGCAACAGGTGTCTGTATTTTAAAAATCTTTCCTACACCTATAATTTTATAACATCATCATTTTTTCATTTTATTCCTTTTATTACTTTAATTTCTATACTTGAATATTTAGTTTCTCTGTAACTTATTTTGGAATGAATCACAAACCTCAAATCCTGATTTGTTTTTCCTTAGATATTATGAGTGCCATGGAAAATATACTTCATCTCATATGTAGTAACTGTTATTTGGTAGTAGATTTTCAGGTTCCTTAAGCAATTTAGGACTCACGAGGAAAGACAAATAAATCATGGAAATTTGTAGTGGCCACAGGAAAGGGGACTGGGAACACATTTGCCAAGATTTAAATCACACCTTCCCTTATTTCAAAACAAGCTTTATTTGTAAGATATGCAATTTTCATATACTGAAGTGTGGCAATCTATACAATTGTTTTGACTATTAAATTTTCCACACTCACAATATTTTTATTAATTGATATTATCTTATAATAAGTTAATAGTTGGGGTTGTGTGCTTCTTACTAGCTTTAGTTTTTAGTGTATTTGCTAGATATTGTTCAAGCATAATTATATGGTTTCTAGTATTTAATTACATCTAAGAAAATAGTTATAAGCAAATAGAATGTATATAATTTACCTCCCATTAACATAATCTATATAACTTTTCTAAACTTTATTTTAATTTTTGCTTCATATAAGTATGTTTTTCCTTGATTTTATTCATTCTTTTATTTATTCAGCCTTAAGAAGTGTTGTCTGTACATCAATTTGGATATGAGAAACTATATCTGTAGTGTAAAATTACAGGAGTGTATTTGACTAATTAGAAACTCATTTGTAATTTTCATATATATGAATAAATATTCTCTACATAGAATTAATAGTTCTGAACTCTTATCAGCCTTGCTTTCCAACGCCATATTCACGAGAATATTTTATAAAATGTTGCACTTTTTCAAATCTCACTGTATTTTTAATGAGTGCATTTTTATTATGAATGAGATTGAGCATATTTTTCAAAGGTTTAAGTCAAATTTTCTCTATTTTTTGATTACCTTTTTGCTTCCTTTTCCTAATTTCACTGATTTGGCAGCTTTTTTTTTCTTGTTTTCTAAAACCTCTTTGTTAGGATTATGAGTTGAAGTTAAAAAATTAAAAATAATAGAAAGCAATTTTAAGGTTTCATTTTGATACAGTGAAAATGTTATAAAATAAAATACTGAAAATTGCAATTTATATATATTTCTTTTCTTCATGGTGTTTTTCCATGCCGTTAATTTTTAAAATTTTCTTATGTAATCAAATTCATTAATATTTTCTTTTATCGTCTCTTAATTTTGAGATGCAGAAAATCTTCCCCAATGTTAATCATTGTCATTTACATTCTCACCAGTGGTAATGAGAATTCCAGTGGTCCACAAAGCACATCGTTTCCAAGTATACCTTCTCTGCTGTAAGGTGCTATTACAGTGCATAAATTTAATTTGCAATTTCATGAGTCCTAATAATGTTGAATAACTTTTCATATCGATTATTTGGATAGCTCTGTGAAGTGTATATTTAAGAATTTTGCCCATCTTTTTTGTTGGGATGACTGTATTTTAAAAATTATTGATTTCCTGCATTTGTTATTTGACATTTATTTATCAAACATTTTATCAAACTCTCTGAGTTGTGTTTCCACTCTATTAATAATGTCTGTTGACTTATAGAAATGATTAACAAATATTTCATTTTAATATTTTCTTTACAGTTAACACCATGTGCATCCAGTTCAATAAACAAAGTCATGCAGATAGCCTTCTATGTTTTCTCCAAAAATTCATTTTTTACCTTTCACATTTAGATTTGCATTATTCTCTAATTTAATTGTATGTGTTGTGAAATTGGAGTCAAGATTATTTCTTTCCCATTTTACAATCTGATAGACAGCCATCTGAAATGACTGCTTTAACCCATCTGCACATATATATTCTGCATGTATATTCTCAACTCTACTCTGTTACATTATTCCATGTGCCTGCATAGCAACATAGCCAAGATATCGTAATCACTTTGAATTTATAAGAGGATTGAATATTTGATACACTGTGTCCACCAGCTTAGTTCTTCAAAATTATCATGTCTACTCTCAGATGTTTGCCTTTCTATGAGAATAAGCTTTTGAATTAAAAACAATTGATAGAAGTTTTATTGGGATTGGATTGAATCTACAGACAATTTACAGATGGAGAATTGTGATCTTGGAAATAGTAAATATTGCATTTCATAAGTATGTTGCAGTTCTCTGTTTACCTAGGTATTCTTAAATTTCTCTGAATTATAGTTTTAGTTTTAATTATAGAGGTTTTATATAGCACTTGTTGGATTTCTTACTAGGAATTTTATTTATTGGTGCAATTGTAAATGATATCATTTTTATCTAAACTTAATTTCATATTCAATTCTTCCTTACACATAGAAATATAATTTTATTTATTTAATTTTCAGGCCAAAATTTTACAATTCACCTACAATTATGGTCATGTGGACTCCTTCAGAATTTCTACAAAAGAATTCTTTTCTTTTTTTTAAATAAATAAGTATATAGTGCTTCATCATTTACAAGTCATGCACATACATACTTCTTTGACCCTCACAATAACCTGTGAGGTAGGCAGCACAGACATTCTTCTCATTTAACAGATGAGGAAAATGAATCTCAGAGCAGTTAAGTGATACACCATGGTTTCACAATTAGTAGATGGTTTGTATTAATATCAGTCTTTGGCCTAAAAAATCAGTACCCAACCTCCCCTCATATACGCCCCACCTACTTCACAGGGATAGTGAAGATAAAATGAATTCAAGGTTATAAAAATACTTTGATGGAAAAAGTACTATATAATTATACCCACAAACCATAATCTCCCACGATATAGGGTTCATTCATCTTCTCATGCTCGCTTGTGAATGAACCCATAATTTTATATTGCCTCTGTGCTCAACAAAGCAGTTTTCTAAGGGTTAGGCAGGGGGATAGTATGATCCTGTTTAAAGTTATATAAATTACAATCAGGGTAACTGCTGTTAGAGCAAATTGGAAAACACAGAAAGGCCAATGTGCAAGTAGGACCCACTGAAGCACAGGGCAAAGCAAGGCAACTTTATCAGATAGGGCATGATTGCATAGAAGGGAAACATGGTGTCAGAATTCAAACTGGCACACATGGTTATCTAAGGGAAAGTGGTGGCAAAGAAGAGTTATTCATTCTGCAGTATATAAGCAAGAGCAGAGGATTCATGGGAAATAGTGCAAATGTATCTTATGTCAAACAGATCTCTCCAGCTACCAACAAAACATATAAACAAATGTCATTTTCATTTTAAAGAATGACTGTATCTGTGCTCATATCCTGAACTAAACCAAGAAACAGCTCCATATTAAACTTCCTTGACTGAAATACAATCAGTACCATCATTACTAATCAAAAGTCTTTACAGTAATGAAAACTATTAAGATGGTGTTTAGATTCTTATCAGGGTTTAATTTAGATTCTCCTGCTAAAGACCCAAAGGAAGTTATATTGAGTTTTTATTGGTGATTCCATGAATATATAATAATTAAAGTATGATAAGTAAATTTAACATATTAAAAGAGTTCTATAGCATCTGTTCAGTAAAGATTATATACTATACAAACTATTCAAGGCATACAAAACCATTTTCAGTGTCTTTTCAATCGAGAAGAATCCTAGTCAGCATGCTTCTCCTCCTGGGGTGGTTCATACTGAGAAAACTTTGCTTTCAGTTTTTTATTTTCTTCTACAATAGCTTCATGCTTCTCTTTCATTTCTGCCAATTCTAGGTAAAGCAGTTCTATTTCTGGAGTTTTTGGGGTAGCAGCTCCTAAGTTATGCTTTAAAAAATTCAAAGCACTATTAGGTTTTTCTGGTTCTTCGTACAGGACTAACAACACTTTAGTCAATGTTTCCAGCACCCCCAACTTCTCCAAGTACCTCTGGAGCTGCTCATACTTTGAGTTGGCGGCTTTGTAATGGGCCACAGTGACAACAGCTGCATGGCAGTCACCAGAGACCATGGCTGGTGGGCTCTGAGCCGTACTGCTCATGCATGGAAGCTACATAAGAATTCTAATCAGCTGGAAACAATTATGATTTTTTCATCCTTTCTCATCATTAGCCCTTCAATTTCATTCTTACTGTATTTGCTTTAATCTTCAGTATGATGTTGCATAGAAACAGAGATTGTGGTTTTCCTTGTTTCTTTTTCTGGGGGAAATGGTGAGATATTGCAATGTTATTATTCTAAAGGATGTACTTTCTTCTGCAATTTTGTCCATTCAATTTTATATTGTATATTGTGCCAGTTTGAAAGTACTAAGTACTCTAGAGAAGCCATATTTTAATCCTGCTTCAATCTTTATGGCAGCTGTTTCTTTTGGTCCTGACTTAATATTGTAAGGTGGAAATTTTTGATTAGATTATCCCAGAGAGATATGATGCACTCAATTGTGAATGTGACCTTTTAATTACATGAGATGTGACTCTACCCACTCAAGGTGGATCTCGACTAGTTACCAGAATCCTTTCAAAGAGGAAACATTTTGAAGAAAATTCAGAAATGACAGAGCCAATGCAGACTTGGAGATCAAAACAGAAATAGCCTGGGTGCTAAGCAAGTCACATAGAAATAGCCAGAACATGAACAAAAGAAATATCCAGCCCCAGAAGATGCTAAACCAAGAAATGAAACCCAGAGTTTTGTCCTGGAACAGCTGCATGAAAGACCAAAGATACCACGTGAGTAGCCCCCATGTGAGTACAGATGCTAAAAGTAACAGAGCCCAGAAGCAAGTGACCAGCAGATGCCAGCCATGTGTCTCCCCAGCTGACAGAGTGAAGGTGACCTCTTGTTGGTGCCTTAGTTTGGACATTTTCTCAGCACTAGAAGAGTAAACTTGTAAAATCTTAAATTCTCTTTTTAAAGGCCATTCTGTTTCTGTATATTGCTTTCAGGCAGCATTAGCAGACTACTATATGTACATTATTCTTCCTCTTTCTCTTTTTTCCTTCCTGATAGTCTTCAGTTCTACACTCTTTCCCATACTTCTCTCTCTTGTCTTCTCATATCTGTCTTTAGTATTTCCTTTCATATTTCTTCCAGTGCAGGTCTCTTGTTCACAAACTATCTCAGTATCTGTTTGTCTGAAAATATTTTAAACTCTCCCTAATTTTCAAAAGACAGTTTTGCCAGATACAGAATTCTTGGCTGGAGTTTTCTCTCTTTCAGTATATTAAATATATCATGCCATTACCTTCTCAGCTCCATGGTTTCAGCTGAGAAATCCACATCTAATCTTCAACCTTCTCCTTCATGTGATGGATTGCTTTCCTCTTGCTTCTTTCAGAATTCTTTCCTTGTCTTTGACATTTGGAATTTTTATTAGTAAGTGTTTTGGAGTAAGTCTATGAGGATTTATTCTGTTTAGGATACACTGTGCTTCTTGGATCTGTAATTTTACATCCTTCATAAGGATGGTAAATTTTCAGTGATTATTTCCTCCATTATTCTTTCTGCCCTTTTCACCTTCTCTTCTCCTTCTGTACAACCAGAACATGTGTATTTATATATTCCAGTTGTCAGTCAATTACCTGAGACCATAATCATATTTTTCCTTTTTTTCCTATCTGTTCTTTTTTGTTTAGGATTTCAGATATCCTGTCCTCTAGTTCACAAATCCATCTTCTGCCTGTTCAAATCTGTTGTTTTTGGTCTCCATTGTGTTTTTCATCTCTTTTATTATGCCTTTCATTCCCATAAGTTCTGCCATTTTTTTTAAACTTTTGCATTCTTTATTTTTACCCCATGTCTTCTTTTTAATCCATCATCTTTTTGACACATCTTCCCTCAATTCATTGATTTGATTTTTTATGTGATTTTGCATTTCAGTTTCAATCTGCTTTATTAGTTGTTTTAACTCCTGTATCTCATTTGAAATTTTAGTTTGTTCCTTTGACTGGGACATATCTTTGTTTTTCTTATTGTGACTTGTAATTTTGTCTAGGGATCTCATTTCCTTGTTTAGTTATTCTGGAGGTTATTTTCACTCTTTTACCTAGGGGTTTACTTGTTCGTGAGCTTTGTTCTCTATCTGCTTTTTAGCATTCAGTTCAACTTATTTTAGATTTCTAGCATAGCTTCTGTTTAACTAATCAGAAATCTTCTGCTTTTGTTTTTCTGCTTCTTGCTCTGCTTATATGGAACCTTTTTTATTTCTGAGGAAGGTCTCACTACATATGATCTACCCCAAATTTGATTTTTCCTACCAGACAGGCCCAGGTCTCAGAAGAATGGTGCAATCAGTATCAAGTTTACCTGAGGGTGAGGCTCAGCAGGTTGTTAGACTGTGCTATGAAATCTCTTGACACTGTGTTATTCATTTCCTGCCCATAATATGGTGCTTTAAAGCCTGTAGCTGCAGTATTTTAAATTCTCAGTTCACCCTCAATGCCAGAGGCATGGTTGGGGTAGATGATGTGTTAGAAGGCGAGGTTAGGTTGCTTATTTTCCAGCCTCTGGGACCTTAATTTCCTGAAGGAAGGCTGCCTTTTGAGCAGGGTTCCAGGTCTTCTTTCTTGGGAATGATAGCCCATTTAAGGAATATCTACCCCACTTGACTCGTTATGTTTTTCAGGCTTATATAAACTCAGTCCTTACCTAAGTCTCATCGACAAGTGAAAATGCCTAAGGATTTCTCTAATGAGCTACTTAGAATAGTTTGAAAAAAAAAAGGAAGAAATCCCTTTCAGAGCCAGTCCCCAGCCCCCAAGTTTCACCAGTCGAGAGTCAGAGCTGTTACATGGCTTTATGTGCCCACCCTTTTCCAATAATCTGAACTCAGCCAACTCCAAAATCCTCCATCTTTATTCTTTTTTACTAATTTCATTTTCATTTTTGTCTTTCAGCTCTGCCTCCTCTCTTCCAGATTGAAATCACAATTGGAGCTTGCCCACTGAGCTCCTTCCCTTGCTCACAAGAGAGTCTGCTTAAAGATGTGCTCTTTAAGTAATAATTTCCTGCACATGGCTAGTTACTTTTTCTTTCATACATACATTAATTAATTCCACCCTTCCCTGGGGCACTGTAGAAGCCCAAGAATGCTTTCAGTGCTATCTAATGGTTTGTTAAGAAGTAATAACAATAAAGCAAAATGGGGAGAAAGAATAATCATTTTCAAAGACAGACCAGTCCACATCCTTGCCAATCAAGTGCCTCTTTTCCAGTATTTTATGCTCACTCAACACCAAAAGCCTCTGTTTTAGTTTGTTTGTTTGTTTCATATCAGCCCTGCCAACTCTTTACCAGGGTGAAATCTTTGGGTTAATTTTGTCCTTGATCCAGGTTTATTTGTGTCCAGAGCTTGAATTCAGCAGTCAAAATTAATTAATTCCCCAACTGGAGCATGATTGAGCCACCTTACTTGCTGCTAGTAGAGAGGGCATCCCTTTTCCTTTGGGGAAAAAACAATAAGGCATCATGCCATGCCAGTGGGGGAGGGGTGCCAGCCACCATGACTTGAGAGACTCACAGTTCTGAGGAGATCTCAGCCATTCCGTTCATTCTAGACAGGTTTGTGATGTGGGTTCAGGTACTGCAGTTCATCAAACAGATTTCCACATAGTTTCTGGCTATTTACTAGCTTCCCTGGAGAGCTAGCTGGATTTCACATCACTATACTGCCATATTAATCATTTGTATATATATCTATTGTGTTTTTTAATCTCATCTGTTGTGCCTTTCATTACTATGTTTTGCCATTTGTTTTTTCAAGCTTTCAAGTTCTTTACTATCACTCAATATTCTTCATATCTTTCAACATATTTTCCCTCAACTCATTGATTTGATTTTTGAATTGATTTAGCATGTTTGCTCGAAGTATTTCATATGAAGTGTTTATTTCTTTCACTGGGCCATATCTTCATTTTTTTCTAGTGTGACTTTTAATATTTTGTTGGTATTTCAGCATCTGATTTCCTTGATTAGTTTATTCTGGAAGTCATTTTCACTTTTTTGCTTAAGGTTTTCTTGTTGGTTGGCTTTGTTCTCTGACTGTTCTTTGGCATTCTGTTAAACTTGTTCTAGATCTCTAGCATAGGTTCTGTTTAACTCATTATAATTTTTCAGTTCTTATTTTTTTGGTTCTTGCCTTGCATAAAATGAACTTTTTTGGGAAGGTTTCTATAGCTGATATTGACCCCAATCAGATTTTCTTACACATGGCATACCAAGGTCTCAGGAATAGGGTATAATCAGTATCAAGTTTCCTTGAGGCTTTTAAACAGTAGGTTGTCAGAGTTTCTCATGAGGCCTCTAGACTGTGCTATTCTTGTCCTTCCCATCAGGTGGTGCTTGTCAATCCACAGCTCCCCACTGGTGCAAAGTGAAGTGCCTTTAATTCTAAACAGACCTGTATGTGACTGGGTCATAGTTGAGACAAAGGCCATCTTGTGGTGGCTGTCTTGTGGTGAACAATGTCGATGATTAACTGTACAAATATAAAAACATTCTTTCATGAAACTAGAGCAAATGCATGATATTATTACAATGAGTTAATTATAGAAGGGTATATGGGGAAATATACCTATAGCAAACTATAGACTATAGTTCTAATGAAAATGTTCTAAATTTGATCAGGCAATTGTATGCACAACTATGTGATCGTACTTTGACCCAATGATTCAGATAGTTTCTATTGTGTATGAATATGTCTCAATAAAATTGCATGTGTAAGAAAGAGATATGACAAGTTCATATTTGCAAAAATCACTTTGGCAAAACTGAAAAATATCCACAATGTTATCTATAAATTCAGTGCAATTCACTTTATTCAAAAAGCATGGCTTTGCTGCCAGCTTGATTTCAAGCTTCTAGTCATCAGAATGATGACATTAAATTTCTGTTGTTGTAAGTCACCCAGTTTGTTTTAAATTGTTAAGGTAAAACTAGGGTAAGAAACAAACCATAAAACCATTGGAAGCAGTACAGCAGTATGGATTATGTGGAGAGATATGGAGGGCAAATCCAGGTGGCTACATTAGGATTTTTTTTTCTTATTATTCATGATGATAACGCAAGTCCCTTTTTCTGAATGTGAAGGAAAGTTAATATTGAGAAGAGAGTGGCAGACCAGGATCTCTAAGAAATGAGTGGATGGGAAATGGGAAAACAGGAACATAGTGAGGAGGCTATTAAAATAATTCAGGCAAGGTATGATAATAGCTTAAGCCAGTGTGGCCAGATTATGGGTGCATGGAGGAAATGGAGTTAACAGGATTTGAAAATCCTGTCAAATGCGATGTGTCCAAATTGTAGCAAAAAATAATATCATTCTTTTGACCTGTAACTTGAAACCTGAAATTGCCATGTTTTGAGAGGAAAAGAATGGAAAGAGAAGTTTTTTTTGTTATTGTTCTTATTTTGAAGGAATCATGGTTAGTGAATTGCAATAATAAGAGATGAAGTGCAAACCTATTACTCCCCCTTCATTTGTTTAAGTAGGCTGTTGACTAGCTCTTGGGGAAGCAACAACTTTTTTGTTTAAGGAAAGATGACAAACAATATAGTATGGGAGACAAGGCAGCAGTGAAGATGCCAATCAACCAATCTTTAAGGACATTCAAGAAGTGCACTAAGAAGTAGTTGCAAAAAATTCTGGACTGTAGATTTGTTATTGATCGCAAGGTGGACTTGTGGATTTGACTCAGATGTCTCTCAGTCAAGATGTCTCAGAGCCAAGCCAAATCCACTTTACCTGATAGCAGTATATCAACATACGGCATATGTGTTCGGTATTTTGCATTCCAAAAATGGAAAGGACTTTATAAAGGCAATTTAATAAGGTGACAAGTTTACATTTCTAAGCCTATAAAAATGTTCAAACTAAGATGTTCTAGTTTGCTAGCTGCCTGAATTTGATATACCAGATATGGAACAGATTTTATAAAGGGGAATTTATTAGGTTGCACATTTACAGTTCAAAGGCCATGAAAATACCCAAATTAAAGCAAGGCTATAGAAATGTCCAATCTAAGCCATCCAGGGAGAGATACTTTGGTTCAAGAAGGCCAATGATGTTCAGGGTTTCTCTCTCAGCTGGAAGGGCATATGCAAAATCTGCTAGCTTTCTCTCCAGGCTTCTAGTTTCATGAAGCTCCCCCAATGGTATTTTCCTTCATAATCTCCAAAGGTCTCATCTGCATGGACTCTCATGGCTCTCATGGCTCTGAAGCATTTTCCCAAATGTTTCCACTTTTAAAGGATTCCAGTAAATCAATCGTGATCCATCTGGAATGGGTGGAGTCACATCTCCCTCTAACCAAAGGTTAATATTCAAAATTGAGCATGCCACATCTTCATGGAAATAATCTAATCAAGTTTCCAATATACAGTGTTGAATAAAGGTAAACAGAATAGGCTGCCTCCACAAGATGGATCAGGATTTAAACATGGCTTTTCTAGGGTATATAATCATTTCAAGCTAGCACATGAGGCATCCAGGGAAAGATACCTTAATTCAAGAAGGGCCTATGTTTCTGGAATGCCTGTCAGCTGGGAAGTCACATGACTGATACCTGCTAGTCCCTTGCTCCAGGGTTGTGTTGCTTTCAGCCTCTGTTCATGTGGGGTTCCTCACTTTGCTTCTCTAGGGCTGGTTTTCTTCTCTTTCCTTCCCTTGACTCTCTCCATGTTCTTGCTTGCTTATCATCTCATGGGAAGGCACACAGCAACATCTGCTGGACTCCAAGAATCTCCAAACATCTGTATCTCTAATCTTTCTGTTAGGTTGGAAGTTTCTGTTGGCTCTCTGTCTGTTGGCACTGAGGCTTCTGCCATTTCTGTCACTTCTGACTCTCTCTAAAATGTTTTCTCTTTTTAAAAGACCCTAGTAATCTGATCAAGACCCAACTGGAATGGTTGGAATCACATCTCCATGTGATCCAAAGCTCACAAGCACAATTGGCATGTCACAGCTCCATGGAGATAAACTAACCAAAAGTTACTGCCCTACAGTATTGAATTAGGATCGAAAGAAACAGCTGTCTCCACAACACTGAGTCAAGATTAAAACATGGCATTTCTGGAGCACCCAATATTTTCAAACTTGCACAATATGTACAAGTGTGACCATTATACATCATCCTGCTTTCTACTCTGAGGTTTCTGTATCTTGTACATGCTTTTTTGAAATATTTTTCAGTTGTTGCTCAATCTGTGTCCTGGTTTCAAATGAATACAGAAAAACCATCACAATTAGTCTGAATATTTTCCCCTGAGTGGTCTGTGCAATCAACCCAATTAACAGATATATTTTCATCCTGGAGAGTGAGTGATTCAGTATCCTCTAGCAATATACCACTAGTAAAATCTCTACAGATTAAATGACAAATGTCATGAGTTTTATGAGAGGTCCATATCATGGGCAATCTGCAATCAGTTCATTGTTTGGCCCAATATCTATGGAGAAGAATAAAACAAATATACCCAGGTGTTAATTTGTATATGCTTTTAAAAGGATAGTTGTCTTTTTGCCTTACATGATTCCCAGTTGGATTTTCACATGTGGAAGTCTGACATATCAAGGCATGTATTTGTGACCAGCTCAATCTGTGTTTTGGGCATGAGATACAATGTTATACTAATTAAGAGTGGAACAGCAACCATGGACACATAAAAGCTTGGTCAAGCTCTGTTGCATCATTAAACTAGATGAATTTCCTGGAACATGCAGACATGATGAAACTGGAAAAGGATTACATTGAAAACAGTTATTTCTAGCCTGGCCATAGGAAGCCTTAATTACTAATGCAAACAAATTTGGATTTGAGGTGACAGAGTACTTTCAACACCCACAACAAACATGAAATGTATGGCCACATTTGAATTTGCATTCATTTTATCATCCTTTGTCATTGATTTGTCCTTAACTCCTAGCCAGCATTTGCATTTCCTTCTAACAAAAAGGAAAGTGCTTCTATTTCCTTCTGAAAAAGGGAAATTTTTTCAATCTTTCCAGTTTTATGTTTTAAATCCATGAGTGTTGTAATTAAAATAGTCAATAAAAATTGCCAAATTAATTGCACAACTACTAGGTATCCAAACTTAACCAATTCATCCATGCCTCTGGTATGTCTTGAATTTTAAAGGAATACCTACTTTAAGCTACCATTCACATTGCTGCTGAAGTGTCAGCTACATGCAATGAGAAGTTACTCAGAGCATAACTGTCAATTAATGTTACCATTTTCTCTTAGAAAATTGTTTCTTTTAGGGAAGAAAGAGGTAGAGCTTTATTTATCCTTTATATTTTTCAAAGACAGCAAACCAGGGTATATACAAGAAAAAATAATTCCATCATCAAGATAATATTATCTCTAGGTTTAGATTTTCCCCACTTCTCAAAATCAGAAAAAGCATACCATCCACCAACCTCATTTAACTTAATATATAATTATTTTAAGATCTTTAATTCAACACTTTTTCTCAAAATATTTCAGCTTGGAACCAGAGAGAAATACCATCCATTTACTAGAATTATAAGGACATTACTTTTTTTTTTTACTTAAGAAGAATAAATTAGAATGACTATGATTTGAATAAGTTTATTTTTCTATTATTACTTTTATCAAAATCCATGTTTTAATATGCATGGCAAAGGGCATCTTATTTCCTTTTAAACATTTTCAGACAATTTCCTCCAATCAATTCAGTACCTAACTTGTGTCATACTTTGTGAAAAACACACTGTTTCTGCCAGGAAAAATTTAGATTTCATAGTAGTTTGTGTAATGCATATGCAACACCAACATTATGTTCAATTTCCTGAAGTAAAATAATTCAAAGTAATGAAGAAGTGTTGAATAAATATTTGATTCAAGTATCTAAAACTTGGTTGAGTCTTAAGGTTTTACTCAATATTACAGATTTCATTGAACAAATACAATTTTGTATACATTTATAATTGTACTTGATTTTTCATATCACATAAAAATTGTGCTATAGGGAGTAAAATGTAGGCATAAAACAAAATCATCAAATATATACAATTATTTCTTCATTTTATTTTTCTAGTCTATATGGGTTTTTCCATTCAGTCTAAATCCAAGAAAGAGATATTTGATCAAAAATCTCAGAGTAGCTATGACAATTATAGAAGGTATATATTGGGACACTGCTGAGTTTTGGAACATGAACTTGATTTGAAAGCATGACATTTCAAAATATTTATAGCCTCTAGCTTTTGATGCAAAGTTATATATGATAAGGCTATTATTTGATAAGAGGTAGAAATGAGTAAGTAGCTAGTGACAATAAATTGAGGAAATAACAGTTTGCCTTTGCATAATATAGGAACACTTCACCAGTGATGTGAACACTGTACCTAGCCATTAAGAAAGGGAAAAAAACATGCTTATGAGGATGAGCAAAGATACTGAATGTTAGAGTTTGAATAGAATCAGTCAATGCAGAGAGGAGGCGATATTACCTTTCATAACAGAACATAAATATATGTGATCACCACAATGGGTCTATTTATTTAGGAAGTAATAGAAATGCACAGACTTGGAGAATATTCTGGGGAAAAGTATACATTTTTGCTCCTGTAAAATAGTGTATTAAATAAGCAGTGGTCCAGAGAAAAATATTTTACATTTCTAGAAGTTACAGAAGGATGAGAAAATCAAGTGGGAATGGTTAGAAATCCACAGACAGAAATTACAGCTTTCTGCTCACTTGAAATTCAAGTGCTCAACTTCAAGAAAAGTCTAGCCTAATTTCAACAATTTTGATCTGAATACCTAGAAAAAATTGATACAAATAACAAAAATACAAGGTATTAGAGAAGAATATTTGCAAAGAAAAGTTAAGGAGGCATAGAGAAGACAAGAGAATAAGTAGATAGGTAATTAAGGTAAAGGAAGTAGGAGGAGTATCTACAGATAGCTTCATATAGATATAAAAATAAAAGTAAAAGCAGATATAAATATGAATTATGTAGATATGCAGATGATATAGATGAAAATATAAATATAGATGGATGTAAGCCTAGATATAGGTATGACTATGGAAATAGATGTGTGCATGGATGTGGATATAGATGTGGACATAGTAAGGTGACCATGTATCCCAATGCACTTAACACAGACCCAGTTAATACCACTAATACTAATGAAATTATTAACAGTTCTCTGTTTTACACTAAAAAAAAGTATATTTTTGGATGATAATTTTTTAATCCAAAAGAAAGATACAGATACACATACATATATGGAGAGCCGTAATTCTAGTTTTATCTATGTTATCAATCTAGTGGAATGCTAATTAAGTAATTTTGTCAATATTTTGTGAGCTGTAAAGATGTTTTATGATGTAAAACTTTTCTGAATGCTCCTTTAACCTCTCAAGCTATGAATGATGGGGTTTAAGATTGGGGTGATAACCCCATACAGCATAGAGATGCGTCTGTCTCTGGCTGGGGAGAATTAACTACAGGAAGGCTGAAAATAGATAAATGCAGTTGTGCCATAAAACAAGCAGACCGCAAGGAGATGGGATGAACAGGGGGAGACAGCTTTGTGCTTCCCTTCAGTTGACTGGATCTTTAGGAAGGTGGATATGATGTAGATGTAAGAGATGAATGTGAACAGAAAGGCACTGATCCCTAAGACATTCCTGCCCCTAAAACAAGCACCTCTGTCATATATATGGAAGAATAGGAGAGAGCCACCACTGTTGGAATGTTAAAATAATACTGGTTAACCTAATGTGCTTACAGGCAGACAGGCATAATTTGAACACTGTATGCAGAAGGAAATTAAGAAAATGTGCTGCCTAGCATCCAGCCATCAGCTGGGCACATCCGGTGTTAGTCATGATGAGGGTGTAATGAAGGGGGAAACAGATGGCTCCATACAAGTCATAAGCCATGACAGCAAGAAGGAAAATCTTGGTACTTGTCAGAGCCACCAAAAAGTAAAGCTGTGAAGCACACCCACAAAAGAAGAGCTTTGCATCTCAGTTAGGAGATTCTCAAGCATTTTGGTAAGAGAAGCTGATGTACAGAATTGTCTAAGAGAGGCAAATTTGTCAAGAAGTAATAGATTGGTGTGATAGCTTTTTTCTCAGTCCCAATGGCAAGGAGAAATGCACCATTTCCCACCAAGGTGACCTGACAGCTGAGGGCAAAAGCAACAAAGAGAATAGCATACCTCTGGGAGATCAGAGAGGCCCGTGAGTATTGTTCACAGTGATGAGATGCTAGACATCCATTGCCACTCTGCACAAGAGTTTTTCTGGAGAACAGTAAACCAACAAATACAGGTTAGGATCCAAAATTTAGGAGCCTAATGATGAGAACCCTTGGAAAATAGTTTGCATGTTGTTGAGATGAATTTTCTTAGCTCTATATCGATTACAGATTTCAATTACTAGAATATATGATTTAAAAATCCCATGAATTTATGATATTTTCTTGAATATCTATGTTCAGTTTTAATTAGAATTTTTAATTTTAAATTTCACCTTCATTGTGAAACTGCTGTGGATCTTTCAGGAACATTTGTGGTTTCACAATTCATTGAAAGGTGATAATGTATCTCCTACCTCTGCTTAGGTAGGTACCTTTAACTGCTTTGCATTATCCCATGGTTTACTGTTTCATGCTCTGTCTTGAAATTAAATACCTTGAAGTTTGAATTTGTATCGAGAATTATATCTGGATATGTAAATTTTAATAATTTGCCTTTTAACAACTAGCAGGTACATAGTGAAAGGTAGATAAATATTTTATCAGTGAAAGAATAAATGAATTGTGTGTTATAAAGTTTTCAATTGTAAATGAATAAATATTACAATGTTTCTATAATTTCAAAACCATAATCATTTAAAAATGAAAATTAATGTTTTCCTCAAAGAGAATACTTTTAAATTAATTAAATTTAGTGTATATAACATAATGAAACCTGATTGATAAATATAACCCCCTAAAGTTACAAATATATTTGCACACATATTAAATTACTTCTCCTCTTAATATTTACATTTTTAACCAAATGAGGTTTCAAATTTATACACACTTGCACATTTTCACCTTTATTGTCCTTGTTTAACTTTCAATAACAATACATATTAGTATACTATAATAGCTCAAAACATCACAATGTTTATCATTATTTATCAAAACAATTAAATTGAAGATATGCAAATTGATACATGTGTAGATTGCTTTCAATCACTGTAGAAATTAATTATTTCTCTTTTAAAAAGTATCATAAGTGTATGATAGAAAATTCAAACAAAAATATTTTCTGAATATCAATACAAAGTCAGTTTCTATGGTTTCCCTACCTCACCTCCCATCTATTACTTTTCTTATACGGTGGAAATGTTTAAGGATTTCTTGGCTTAGATAAATTATGTAGTATAAATAATGCAAAGTATGCATAATGATTCCTTTAAACAAATGGAATCGTTGTATTCTGCCAAGCTTCCCCACCTTCTCTGGAAAGATTTCATTAAGAAATCATTAGATTAGCTGAGAAAATTTTATTCTTCCCCTAAAAGCAGTTACTGTTCCTTCATTTCCTTAAAAGATACCAACTTTGTGCCCCAATTAAGGGAAAATAAACTCTTATCAATGATGACCTCTAAATAGTGAAACTTTTGAATGAATACATGGTGTTACACTAAACACAAAATGCTTAAAAGACATTACCCAATGAACACAAGTTTGTTAAATTAATGAATATAGAAGCAAAAATATCTGCAGCATTAATTCTCATGTTCTCAAATGTTCAAGATTCTACAAAATATTACATCATATTATTAATACTTTGAAAAGATAGTAATGGATATAGGCAATTAATAACACCTATTTTAAAATGGTATTTTAAGACAATAAACAGTAAATTTATATTGAGTACACATTTTCCTTTATATCCTTACTTAATAACTTATTTATTCTAATCAAGGATTATGAGAAATAATTAATAACATCCTGATATAAATACCTTAGTGTGTTCTACATAATGCTACTCGATCATTGTGCATCCACAAAAATTGTTTAAACATTTTCCCTCAATTTTCCCCTTGGATATTCAAATTTCTTTTCAAACTTAAAATGCAACTAAGAATAAATTTACATGCATTAGACATGTTGAAGACAGTTTTTTAAAATAGTTATAAACAGCTAACCATCTAAGGAGTATCCCAAGCAAGGGGCATGTGGTAACAATTAGCTTTACAGTGGAATTTAATGAAAAATAAAGCTTTCTTATCTATTGTGAGACATACACTTTACATATGGTCTAAGACAAACATACCATACATGTAGCTTCTCTCTGTAGCAAATAATTATTTCAAGTTTCCAATATAGAAAAAAAAGAAAATGAATTCATGAAGTAAAGCTATCACTGACAGATCTTTAGATAATCCAAATATATATTATTAAAATAATTTAGTATATGCATATCACAATATCAAGGAAAATCAATTCCATAGAAAAATAGACTATTGAAATGTCTTAAAATACATTGCTAAATAAAAGCTATTTCTCCTTCCTTTTTCACCCAATGGACCAACACCTGATAAACTAGAGGAAGCAAGAAAGTCCTTTCAGGGTGTAGTTTCTCTACCTGCTTTTTGACATCCTTGTTGACTGTGAGGTCTCATGGACTCTGTTATCTAAGAAATATAAATCAAGGTGCAGGACTCAGAAACATGCTAGATACAACCAAAATTTATTTGCACAATTTTTAGGGCTCAAACAATTTTATGCATTTATTTAGCCATCCACTCTAATAGTACTTTAAAAATACACACTTTAATTTACCTAATAAATATCTGATTTCAACTAGTTCCTCAAATGTATACATTTTTACATAATATCAGTATCTTTGCAAACACCCAATTATGTTTTCAGTTTACATAACCCAGAATGTAGCACAGAATTTTCTTGCATTTTTAGTTTCAGACATTTTGTTACCAATACAAGGTTTCAAAAAGATGGAAGTGAAATGATCCGAAAAACAAACTCCTCATTTATATAAAGAGTTCATATTGGAATTTATACAATTATTTATATCATGCTTCCTTTCCCCTTAGAAAGGAGCCAATTAGTATTCTAGAGGAAATAATGCTTTTCTAATTGATAAAACTGCATTACAAACAATTTAATAATGGACACTCATTTTGGGACTAAACATTTTAATCGGTTGTAAAAGAAATCTAAATTGTATAAAAGTAAGGAAATTATTATTTTGTTTCTTTCAAAGTTCTAAAGTAAGATACGACAAACTTTCCCAGAATTGTTTTTTAAAGACAAATTAATCAATAAATTGATATCATTAGAATATTTGTTTCTGCAACCAGAAAAAATTATTTCTGTAAAATATGAGTATCCAACCAACTTGCTATAAATTTGCATTGTTTTGCTATACAGGTAAACTTTAACACCATTTAAAGACATTATCACACTTTTATATTAAGTCTATTTACTATGCACATGACAAATGGTATTGTTGCAAACTTTAGATGCAAATGAGTGAGGTTTTTACCTTATTTTTATCCTGACCTTTTCTCTTAACTTGATTTTATAGTAGTTCATTGTTACCTTGACATTTTAAATTAAATGATTTATATTTAAATAAATTACATATGCTTGAATATATAATTTAAGAATTAGGTAGTTCATAACAATTTTTCTAATTCCAATTAAACATCAATAAAATATCTTAAATTACACTTCTTTACATCCTCATTGTTTGTATATAGTGTGACACTTAGGTCAAAATTCCTTTTTTTTGCATCAGGATTTACAAATATTTCCACACCAATTTTTCAAACTAATATATTTTTCCTTGGGTTAATTATATCTTTGTCAAAAATAAAATGACCATATTTATTGGCTTGTAGAATTTCATATGTCCATTCATCGGTTTGTTTATCTGCCACTAATACCATTAGTTCTTACCCACAGAAGAAATCACAAATAGGATAGTGGGATTCATCAAAATTATTCTTATTTTTTAAAATTATTTTGCCTAGTCAAGTTTTTTGCCTTGGCCATATCCAAATCAAAACCAGGTTGTCTAAATCTACAACAAGCATGCTGGTATTTGAGCTAGAAATTTGATGACTGTTTATGTTAAAAATTGGAACCATTATTATATTGGTACTTGCAGTCCATAAACAGGATATGTTTTTACAATTAATTAAATATTTGACATCTGTCATCAAATATCTTTTAGCTTGTAACACACAGATCCAGTACATAATGTTTTTTAGATATTTAAGTATGTCATTGCTTTAATATTGTGGTTAGTTGTAATATTCTTCTTTATTTTGGCTTTCATTGCTATTACATACAAATATGATGGATTATTGGGGGTTGACCCTCTATCCTATGACTTTGATAAACTTGCTTATTATTTTCAGAAGCTTTATTTTTGTGTAGATTCCTTGGCAAATTTATATTAAAAATCAGGATCTTTCCATATTTTATTACTTTTTAATGACTTATTAAAATGGGTGATAGGGATGTACATCCTTTCCTTATTCCCAATCCTAGCATTTAAACATCCAATATTTGTCACTAAGTATAATGTTAACTCAAGATTTTCTATATTATCTTTATTAGTTTGAAGATATTTTGAAAGTTTTTCTTCTATACCTATATTGCCCAGTGTTATTAAAATGAATATATGTTGAATTTTATCAAATGTTTTCCTTCATCAGTTGTTATGATCTTTCTAGTTTTTCTTATTTAGACTACTAAATGTGGGAAATAGTTATCAATTTACCAATATTGAACCATTTTTTCTATATCTGTTTGTTAAGCTGCCAGAATTCAATTAACCAGAAATGGAACAGCTTTTAAAATTGAATTTAATGTTACAAGTTTACAGTTCTAAGGCCATGAGAATGTCCCATTTAAGGCACCAAAAAGAAATTACCTTTACTCAAGAAAGGCTTATGGCCTCCAGAACACCAGTATCAGCTGGGAAGGCACATGGAAAGCATATGGCTGGAATGCTCTGGTCCATGCTTCCAACTTATGATGCCAGTGGTTCCTCTCTAAGCATCTGCATCTACTCTGTCCTGCTCTATCTTGCTTTTCTCTAAAGCAACTGGATCTCCAAGCATCTTTGTCAGTTCTCTCTGTCACCTCTGAACTTTCTCTAAAATGTTTCCACTTTTAAAGTATTCCAGTATACTAACTAAGACCTATTTTGAATGAGTGGAGTCATGTCTCATTTAATTAAAAGGTCACACCCTCAATTGGGTGTCACATGTCCATGGAGATAATTTAATCAAAAGTTTCCACACTCCAGTATTGAATCAGGATTAAAAGAAATGGCTGGCCCTACAAGATTGACTCAGGAGTAAAGCACGGCTTTTCTGGGGTACATAATCACTTCAAACTGACACATTTTCTTTCCCAGTAAAAACTTTATTTGTTTATAATTTATTAACCTTGCTTTTGTTTCTGGATTAACTGCTGATATTTTGTTAAGACTTTTTGTTTCTATGCTTTTGAAAAACATT
>PVIY010031466.1:0-29897 GCA_004026745.1 Myrmecophaga tridactyla | reverse complement strand
ATTCTCCCATTTCAGCTAGTGGGAGCCATTTTACCTGGCTCTTTTGTCCTTTTGACAAATGCTATCATTTTTTCACTTTAAGCATAACCTGTCCTGGGCTCATCTTCAAATTTCCTACCCCAGATCTGAAATCAGCCATCCTTAAAGGAGTCATTCTTCCTTTCAAGGGAAAAAGTACCTAGAAACCCTAATCTGAGCACTTGGACAGGGAATGATTCAGGTATTTCCCCATCATCTTTCTTTAATGGTCTTGCTGATCTTCTTTGTATTATTCCAAAGCACTTATAAGTACTATAGAAGTAAGCACTGCTCTTGCCTCTTAATCTATTGTTCTTAATACAGAAGTCTCTTCATGGTCCTCACACATTTTGCTGAATTATTTTCATTTTTAGGTTTCAACAGAAAACAGTGGAGATAAAAATATTGAAGTCACTTTACCTAAGACCAAAAATTCTATAAATGAAGTTCACAGATAAGCAATAATATCACAAACACTAAAAGAAAATGGAAAGAAAGGGATTACAAGAGTAAATCTGACAAGTTAAGTGTCAAGTATGTCAAAATGACCTTCAATGGCCTTTTTCCCACCATTTCCCAGGGCTTTGGCAATTGTGATAGGAGTAAGTTGTGATTCTGGCATAGGATTCTGTTTTCTTTAGTAAAAGAAATAATTTCTATAATTTATTGCCAAGAAGAGTGATTTACAAGTCACTTCTTTTGATAATCTTAATGGACCAAAATAAAAATGGTACCAGAGGAAATCTTAGATACTTTAGAATTTTAGAAGATCTTAGAAATATCTAGGCAAACTCCTTTATGTAAGGTGAATCTGAGCAGGCAAATGAGTTTTCAGGACTACATAGTGCAAAGATCCAGAAGGATTGAGATTTTGATTCCTGGTTCTTTCTACTATAACATGTTGTTCTCTAATGAGGAAATAAATGTATTCACTATATCATTTGATCATTTTATCTCCTGTAATGAAATGAGAATTGACCTAGATATTTCTTTTTAGGTAAACAATATGTGTGTTCTTTTCATTTTAGTGTAGTTTTCTATATCTTTGTGATTAAATTATTAAAATACAACCAAACCAAAAGACAGTATCTTATTCTGCTTTGTTATACGTCAAATTTTGATAGCATGTAAAATGTAATTATTATTTAACTTGGATGTTTTTCACCTTTAAAAAACACCTTCAAAATATGAATCATCATTGTTCTGTTTGCAGGAAATATGAGTAACCACATTTTGTGTTTTCCTATTAAATAATTTAGAAAACTGACCCAAATTTAATCAATGACATACAAAAAGAAAATTACTTTCCAGATATTATTCTGACTTTCATCCTTCAAAGAACACCCTGACATTAGATGTTGATAGTTTAGCAGAAATTCCTGGGCCCAAAGCTGTTTCACAACAGCTGCTTTATTGATCCAGACTACATTCAGTTATTTGTCATGGCCTTTTCTAAAAATTTCACTTGCTTATGTACAGAAATTGGAGAAAAGAACAAAAAATGCTTGATGGTGCCTCATAACAAAAATAAAGGACAAAATCTACTATTATCCAGTGACTTCAGACTTTCACCATATTCCATTCAAATATTTCAAGAACTATAGACTGTCAAAATAACCAAATGACTGAACTACGCAGAAAATGGTATATTATGGTGGAAAATGATACATATGGGTTCTTAGATTCAGATAGAATACCTTAGCAACTACATAGTCTTCTGTGTATTCTTTACTCTTTCTAAGCTTTCACTTCCTTATTTGTACAATCAGGAAAATAATATAGGAGCTCTTCAGTAATATTGTGAGATGATGCATTTACTATGGCTGGCCCAATGAAAGTTTCCAGAAAGTGTTAGCTAGTGTTATAAACAATAATATATCTGTATTGTTGCAGTTCTCATATAGACTTGATTTGCTGGCTTACATGAAGTTTCAGATAAATAAATGTTTTAAAATTTACATTTATTAGTGATGAAAGCTGAAACTAAATGGAGTAAGGGAACTAAAGTGTTTTTGGTATAATAATATTGTTTTAGCCAGTTTCTTCAATATTATAAAGTTTAATAATCTCCAAACTGCAAGGTAGTATTAATTAGCCAAAGTCACATAGGAAGTTTCCTGTAAAGCCCACAGTAATTGAAAGAAAATGAATCATGGATTTAAATGAGGCTGTATATTATATATTATATATATATTCTATGCCTTGTGACAAGCTTTCTAGCAACAGGAGACCCAATTAAATCCACAAATTACTTTACTTTAAGTCCCTACTTGATTAAAATACATTAGTTTCCTTCTATAGATAAACATATACTGGAGAATAAGTCAATAAACAAATATTTGATTTACTTATAACATGAAATTGGAAATTGTAGCTTCATTCCAAATCCACTATTTAACTATTAGCAAATGCACAAATGTAAACATATATAATACATACAAATGTATACATGTAATATATGTATATGCATTTCAAATGAAAATATTTCTGCAATAAAAATTGTTATTGAGTGCCTGAAAAAGCTCCAGGCAGTGGGTAAATGATGTAAAGGGCCTGTTATCACTAGGGAAGTATTACATGGTTAAGTTAACCAGAGAAATCTTGAGAAGTCTCAAAGTTAAAATTCTACAAAATTTGCAGGCTAAACTTGAACTGAGGTAATTTAAATAATGTACCAAACTAAGGTCTTTAATGTATAATTGTTTGACTATTTGGAATCCCAAAGAATTTTTGTAATTTTAAGAAATACTGTATACTTTGAGAACTCTAAGGAGAAAAATATATCATACTTTTACTAATTAAAAGACTCGAATATTTTGCTGATAAAATTAAAACATTAAAGTCTCCCTATGAGGTGTTTTTAAATCAAATAACAGTAATGATAACAATGATAATGTATTATTATCTTACACTGAATTCTACAGGCTTTGTATAAGCATTATCTCCTGAAGTCCTACCATTCCTATGAGTTAGCTCTTAATATCATAGGTTATTATTTGAGGATGGAACTAAGACTGAAAGAGGAAAGTGACTTGACCACGTTCATGTAACTGATCAGTTGTGTGGGCTCTTCAGATATACCACACTGCACAGCCTCGTGATGCTGCCTTATGTTCAGTAGGGATCTAAATGCATTATGTGCATTTGCTTGACAAAAATGGCATGGAAACAAGGAGCTACCCACAATTTGGTCATTAGGAAACATTGTGGACTTTTTTTTCTGCTTGAGTTCTTTTTTGTTTTGTTTTCTAACTTTTTTGTTGTACAGTATAACAGATATACAAAGCAAAGAAATAAAAAAGCAATAGTTTTCAAAGCACTCTTCAACAAATAGTTATGGGACAGATCCCAGGGTGTGTCATGGGCAACCATACGATCCTCTCAGATTTTTCTTTCTATCTGCTCCTGAATATAGGAGGCTAGAGGGCTTAAATATTTTTTTTATCATCACAGTTGAATTTTTTCCTCCTTTTTTGTGTGAAAAATAACATATATACAAAAAAGCAACAAATTTCAAAGCACAGCATCACAATTAGCTGTAGAATATATTTCAGAGTTTGGCATGGGTTACAATTACACAACTTTAGGCTTTTACTTCTAACTGCTCTAAAATACTGGAGACTGTTAAACAATTTGGGTACCACAAAAGTCATTCTCTTTAGTTAGGATCACTGAACTACCCAATTAAGCAAGGTTTTAATTAATAAATTCATTAAGTCAAAAGTAAAAAATTATGAAGTACAACATACAAATGCATACAGTGATACATAGTGTAATATCTATGATAAAACCTTAAATTTGTGTTGCTTTGTCATGATAGTTAAAGAAAAGATACAATGGAAACCTGCTAATGGTTTTGAATATTTAAAAGGACATCTATAAATGAAATGAGAATGACCATAAAATTAAGGCAAAAATAAAAGAAAATTCATGTACTTTTAGGGATAGTGTCATCAAAGTTTTATTTTACAGATGCATATGCATAAGACACAGTGTGCACAAGTACTTACCTTCCAATATTGAGGTCTCCAAAACAGAAAATGTAAGTGATGGAATATCAAAATAGAAAAGATTATAGCAAGAAAGGATTTTATCATTTCAAATGTGTTCCAGCTTCTGAACTCAAATTAATTTAATCCCAAAATATGAAAGTAACTGAGGCTGGGGTTCTTTATTTTCCATGTTTTATCTGAGGTGTTGATGACCAAAAATCAATATTTCATAGCATCTTGTAATTCAATATCTAATAATGAAGATAACATACTTTAAAGGATCTAGAGAAATCAGAAGTAAGTCACAAGGCAAGAAACAGGGAAATGTCTTCCCAAGAAAAAGCAAACCCAAAATCTAGTTTTGAAGCCTTTCTTTACATCCTTGCCAGGTAATGAGTTTAATGATTTTCTCCTTGGTCCTATAGAATTTCCCAAGTACTTGCTCATATTGTTTTTCGATTATTAATTTCATAATCTTGTGAAAATACCAACACACACACAACACTTCTCTCAAGGATACAAAAGAAACTCTGAGACAGAATATTCATTCTTATCTATTTTGTAGGGTATTGGCATTAGATGTTGGAGATCTTTCTTAGAAAACAATAAATGGTAGCTTAAAGAAGATTGAAAATGTATTCTGCTTTCACTTAAAAGGCTGAGCTGGTAGGCAGGCAAGGGGATGGTGGCAGTACTCCATGAGGTTATCCAAGATTCCTGATTCCATTAGTTTTATTATCCTATCATCATTCAGTGTGTGGTCTTTTTCTGCACATTCAGAGTAAGTTCACCTTCACCATGTCCACATTCCAGCCAGTGGTGAGACAAAAAGAGGAGGTAAAACACAAGTCACTTCCTTTTAAATGTTTGTGACCCAGACTGCAGGCACCTCATGCACTCAGATCCTATTGGGTAAACCCTAATTACACTGGCATGCCTAGCTGCATGGGAGACTGGCAACTGCAGTCTCTAGCTAATCAACCATATGCCCTGATAAGTCCAGGGATGCTGTGCTCAAAGTAAGAAGGGAAAACATACCTTAGGGGTTCAATCAGTAGTTTCTGTCAATCATAATAAAGAAATAGAGTCATATCCCTAAAGACAACATGACCTGCAATTAATCACGTGCACCAAAATTAAGATGGACTTTTTTATATTAGATTGCACAACAGTTTTTGTGTCTTAGTCTGCCACCATGTGTTCCTAACATCCAAAATCCACCTAACTGCTTTGAAACTTCCTTAGCTACACAAAGGAGTATGAGCCAAGGTCTACACCAGAACAAAACAGATATGAATTCCTGACCTCAATGGAGAGGGGTTATGAACAGAACTAACAGAATTCGCAAAAATCAAAATTTTCTAACAGGTTAAGCCCAAATACTGAGAAAAATATGTAAGAGAATTCAATATGGAGAAAAAGAAGATGAAATTGAGAATCACTTCTGTTATTTCACTATTATGCTTCTCATTTTCTTTGAAATGAATTCTATTGGATTCATTGATCTCTACAATTTCTTCCAGCTCTCTTAACCTATTAAATCATAGCTTGATGGAGTTAGTCTATTGCTAGGAGTTAATCTATTGCGAGAGAAGAAAATTCCTTAAATCCAATATATATTTTTTATTTTGTTAATGTGTTAAAGCTTTTAAATATCTACATTTTATTTCTGATTTTGCAAGTTAAAACTAATGCTAAAGTGGGATCATTAAATTCAGTGGTATTGAGATGAAATACATAAACGCACTGTCTATTTTCTAGCTAAACCCTTACACCAGAGTTAATTCCTTTTTTCCCATTCTATAAAATAAAATGTTGTGAAAATAATTATATTGTCCACATATACTAATGTCATAATGTGGTTTCCACTCAGACACTATTGGAATTAGAATAGCTGACCTCAAAGATGCTGTTAATGCAGTTTTGAAGTTTAATTTTGATGTATTGACATTTTGCTAGTGGGTAAGAAGTATTCCAAATGGAATATATGATTTGCAATTTATTCTTTACTAGTAGGGATATGCCTAAAGGAAATTTTAATAAAATCAAATCTAATTAAAAAATAAAATGAAAATCAGAATTAACTTTTGTTTATAATCATGCCAGTTGTTAAATTAAATCAGTTAAGGTCATTTTTGGCTGCATGCTAATACTTTGGGGTAGAAATAACGATCTTCTTTTGTCTGAGGTATTGCTTAATATAGGGAAAATTGTTCAGCCCTATAAAAGTAATCACTTCATTCACTAAATAGAGTTACTTGGCAAAGTCTGCATTGTTAGAGAAGTAAATGAGATGTTTAAATAACCTATATTTTACGAGCCAACACAGCTAATCTCATGCAGAAAAGCACAGCTTTGCTTTTTTGTTTAATAAACTACCTTAGTTTAAATAAGCAAGATTGAGGGGAAAAAAATCTCAAAACGCTCAGATTTTAAAGTCATTTCTCTACTATATTAATACCTGACATTCCTAAGTCTCTTATCATTATAGTGTAACCATGTAATGTGCTTCTTTATTATTCTCTTAATGTTTGGCAAAGTATATGAAACTAGTAAGTACTCAAAAATTACTATTATTATTTAGCAAATATATGTGGAATTAACTTGAATTTGAATCTTGAAAGAATAGATATGGTTTAAATTAGAACTGTCATATATTTACTAAAAGATCATTTGAAACTTTACCTATCAGTTTGTCTTTTCTGTAGTTTTATCATGACATAACTTTTCCCTTATAATCCAAATTTGGACTTTTATATTATCATTCATATTGATTTTTTTTTCCTTTGAAAATAGTCTTTCTCCTGAAACCTCTGCTTTGCTAAGGATGGGGAATCCTCCCCCACTGTTTTCTGTTTTTTCAGTACCATCTCTACCTCTTCCTTTTACACAGAACACTTGCATTTGCTTTATATGTGCTATCTGCATGTTTTTGTCCAAAGGGCAATGGCAGTGTCTTTCTTGTAGACCCAGTACCTTGCAGTACCTGGGATCTAATAGGGATTATCTCAATACAATAATTATAAGTTAAAATAATTACATAGTTTATATTAATGTATGCAATACTTTTCATTGAATTATATGACTGCTAAGGGAGACAATAATATAATGCAAAACAGAGAAAATGTATCTTTCTGAGACTGACCACAAAAGTTGAAACCCAAATACACCTTGGCAGTGTGTTCACTGGGGATTTAAATCTGGACGAATGTACCATGTGCTGATTCTGCCTTTTTCCATCTGTGCTGATCCCAGGAGCTGAGCACACCTGTACTGAGGACAACATACGATCTTGTAACTTTATTACAGTACGTCCCAGATGGAGTTCAGGACACCCTTGAATCCTCCTGGGAACCACAAGCACTGCATAAAGCACAGTTTTCTTTTTAACACATTGAAAAACAAAATGAAAAAATTCTGAGTTTCTGATTTTTATGGTCACACAGTAGACCTGCCTAAGTTCATTATTTATAAAATAAAAATATGGCATTTGTGTGCAAAAGGTCAGAAACAATCATCACTACATATTTCAAGCAAATTATCTTTAATATATGTAATTGCTTAAAAGTCAAAAGAAACTGATAGAATTTTGCATCAATATAAAGTTGATTTAATTGAATTTATTTATTTAAAACAGGATATATTTTTCCTCTTATGAACAACAGAAAAATTTAAACCATCCTGTTTACAGTCAAGGCGTCCTCATTTATATACAGCACCATCTTCAAATTAAGTCTATTTTTGTTCTCTTATCACTATGTCTAGACCCCATCAGTACAATCTTTTTGACGATTGAATTGATTCAGCTTATAGGGTAGAACTCATTTCCATCTCATGGCCAGGAGATGATGATTGGATGTACGTCAGCCTGGCTTTGTGGTCTTTTGGAACTCTTTACAGGTTCCATCACTGAAAGGTCTACTGCAGCCAAAACTGTGGCACTTTCTACTTTTGTTTATAATCATGCCAGTTGTTAAATTAAACCAGTTAAGGTCATTTTTGGCTGCATGCTAATGCTTTGGGGTAGAAATAATGATCTTTTTTCTGAGGAATTGCTACTTTGACTACTTCTTTCCATTGAATGGGGCTGAATCACAGAAACTGTACTCTAAAACTAGAGAGCAGCTGCAATAACATCTGCCACTACCTGGCACTGAAGTTTTCCCAGGAATGCTCATCAATTTGAAAGCACTACTCTAGCAAAATGCAGAATCTGATGACAAGAGGTGGTCAACACCATATATGCAAGACTTTCAAAATCTGCACCCTGTTTGTATAGTATTAGGACACCCATAAGTCAGAAGTGCTTTCAAAGAAGAATGTCAGTGATCACAGTTACACCGGCATGGATTTGGATTTCATCTCTCCTGGTCAATGACTATGGGAGATTATGATGACTCACACATTGAAATATGGACCATTTTTGTCCTTTACCTCATTTCCATAGTTGCAGTTTTCTAGATCCTGACCTTGACCTACAATTTTTAATATATCTGTATATAGCCTGTAAATAATTCAGTTAATATGTAAACTCAAGTTAACTCATTCTTGTATTTAAATAATTCTAAAGAAAACTTTATATTGCTAAAACAAGTGGAAAATTAGTAAAATTAATCATAAATGGGAACATGAAATATAAATACAATAGAACAAAAGTTAGTCAATTACAAATAAGCTGTGTTTATAAAATTTAAAAAATTATAAAACAAATAAAAAGAAATAAAAATTAAGATAATCGGTCCCAATATCCCATACTTTAAGGCAAATAAGTTCTTTGTCAAAATAAAACTATTTTTAAACTTTTGTGTTAACAGCTCTGAGAATTGCATCTCACCTGTGTATTCTGTTGAAACTATTTGACCATCTTCTCAGATAGGATTGTGTTAAAGGGGAACACCATGGTTTATGTAAACTCTCAGCTTTACATAAAGGGAGGTTTCTCTAAACATGGTCCAGGGCACCTGAAGTGAGGTGGAAAACCTGGCCTGGAACTTATCAGCAAGAACTGGGCATGTAGCTGCTGCTTTTCCCTTAGTCCTCCTGGGAACAGGCCTATCCTCAAAGAGCTTGGCCCCTTCTGGGAGGTAAGCCTGTTCTTCAGTGGTAGCCTTGCTCTTCATAGGTTCCTGAAGCATTAGGGGGATAAAGATTCTGCTTTACTTCTTTGTGGACTGACTCTGGTCTCTCTAGAAGAAGCCTGTCTTTATTCTATGATGTCTTTATGAAGTCTCAGGAAAGGGTACATGAACTCTGCCTAATTTTACCTTCAAAAAAGTCAACCAGGGCCATGGTAGCCAGCAGGTTGTGTTCTCACCTGCCATGCTGCAGCCCTGGGTTCGATTCCAGTGGCTGCCCATACAAAAAAAAAATCAACCAGTTAGCTAATAGTGTCTTAAATCAGGTCATCCAACCTGGAGTAATAAAAATGATGTGTTAGTTTTCCATCTATGGCTCCTTTTTATTTCCCAACTTGTTCAGAACCAGGACTAGGAAGAGAGGCAATATTTTGGAGGTTGGCTCTCTAAGAGTCTCAACTTATTGAACAGTAGGCACTAATTCCTATGGAGAATGATGTGATTTTGTTGATGTTCTTTATTTCAGTAAGCCAGCTGAATTTATCTCCATAATTTGCTCTTCTGGATGTGTTCATTTATTTGGTAATATTTGAAAAGTTATGGAAAAGAGATTTCTCATCCACTCCATCTAATTTTGAAAAGCATTTAAGAAGAATTTATAAACAGTGATAAATCTAGCAGTGCTTTTTTATAAGATTAAAATATCCTCAATGATTTTTTTATATAAGTTATAATGAAGTGATTCAAAATTAAACTGTTGTTTAAAACTTTTTGCCTGATTGTCCATATAAATGTAGTTAGAAGACTTGCTTCCTAGTGCTGAGTATAGTATCTGGTGCATAATGATAATTTCAGTAACTAATCCTAGGTATTAGTTACCATCTAAAACCTAGAGTACCTCTTTTAATGTTGACACCAACCCATAGAATAGGTACTTTCACTCCTATTATTTTCAGCAGACTACATCAAAGTTCAGAAACATGAGATTGCATAAATCACACAACTAATAAGTGGATGAGCCAGGAGTGAAGTACAGTCTGGGCTGTCTACTCTAGGTCAACCACTGATTGATGGTTTTTCTTCCTCAGTAGACCTGAATTAGAATCTGAGAGAAGAGTCTAGTCTTCTAATAGCAGGTAGGCTTAAGAAAGTACATGACATACACTGGAGGGCAGGCAAGAAATTCTGCTGAGTCATCATTGGAGAGTGAATCATGACCCCCATAAAGCATGTTTCTGTCCTAACCCCCAGTCCTGTGGATGTGAACACATTTATAAATAGAATCTTTGAAGAAGTTTTTAGTGAAAGTGTAGCTCAGCTAGTTGAATGTGGGCCTTAATCCAATTTGACTGAAGTCCTTATGAGGAGAAGAAATTCGGATATAGTCAGAAATCAGAGGAGAGAGAGATTATCATGTGCCAGAGGGAGAACTGCATCTACAAGCCAGGGAATCTATGAATTGCTGGCAAGCCAGCACCAGAATTCCACAGACTCCAGGAGAAAGCATGCCTCAGCTAAACCTTCATGTTGAACCCTATCCTCTAAAATTGTAAGATGATAAAACCGTGTTGTTAAAGTCAACCAATCTGTGGTATTTGTAAAAGCAGGCCTGGCATGCTAAAACAAGTTTGAACAGGAAAATCTGGCACTATTAACAAATATGCAAAAAATATGGAAATGGCTTGGAATGTGTAGTGGCTTGAGGAACTGTGAGGTTCTTGATTGGTTTGAAGACACTGTTGATAGAAATATGAATGGTAAAGCTACCTCCAACGAAGCCTTAGAAGGAAATCATCAATGTGTTATTGGAAACTGGAGAATGATCCTTGTTATAATGGAGCAGAGACTTGACTGAATTATATCCTATTGTTGGATTGAAAGTGGAACTTGGAAACAAAGAACTTGGATATTTAGCTGAGGAAATCTCCAAGTTGTGTGGAAGGTACAACCTGGTTTCTCCTTGCAGTTTAGGGTAAAATGTAAAAGGAAACAAGTAAACTGAGAATTAAACTCTTAATCACAAAGGATCCAGAAATTGATTATTTGCAAAATCCTCAGCCTATCCAGATAGTATGCTTTCAATCTAGGGCCAGAAGCAGTTGTAACAAGGTCTTCCCTAAGCTAACTAGGACATGAATTCCCATCTAACAGAACTTCAGAGAGGCTGTAATTGAACAGCAGTTTGCTAAGGATATTAGGCATATTACTGAGGGGCCAGCCACCCATCTCAAAGTCAGGTTTGGAAATGCAATTATCCAGGAATGATTTGTGGAACATTACTTTGACTAATGGCTTGGACTCCCTTGAATTACTTGGAAAACTGACAAAGTTTTTGAGAATTTGAATGATCAGAAACACTGCCAGCCTGGACTGAGAGGGATAGAGATGAGAGAAAATGAAGGAAGAATGACTTCAAGGGCAGAAACCTTGTAGCAGATTGTGACAGAAGATATCTCTTTGCCCAAGAGAGAAAGGCCACCATCATGGTATTTTTAGAGTGAGCATTCCACTCTGGTACTTAAAGTGGTTATGAATCTCACTCTAGCATTGAGAAAACATGGTCACCAGCCAGGTGCTCAGAGAAAGTGGGCCCTGTGTGCTGGAGTGTTTGGGGAAAAGCATGGTCACTGCTGTGGCACTTAGAAAAGGTGAGACTGCTACCCCAGCTGGCCTGGAGGAAAAGGCATAGAACCACAGATGATTCCCAGACCTTGGAATTTAATAGAGTTTGCCCTGCCAGGTTTTAGACTTGCTTGAGACCCATGACCCTAGTTTTCTTTGCAATTTTTCCCTTCTGGAGTGGGAATGGCTATCCTATGTCTGTCCTGCCATTGCATTTTAGAAGCAGATAATGTTTTCTAGGTTTGACAGGACCACAGACTGAGAGGAATTCAACCCTAGTATGAACCACACCCATAACTGATTTGATGGGATTATGGGTTTAGAGTTGTTACTGAAATTGTTTAAGGCTTTTGGCATGTCAAGATGGGGTAAATGCATATTGCATGTGGGAAGAGGCTATTTTGGGGGGGCCTAAAAGGCAAACTGTGGTTGATTAAATCATGTTTGCCTTAAAATATAAGACCTTTGAAGGTCTTATTTGGGTGAAGCCAAAATAAATCAAAGTGGACCTTAATCCAAATGACTGGAGTATTATAATCTCTAGACAGATACCTGAATGACTGAGAAGGAGTGGTTTGGAGAAACCAGAGGAGAATAAAAAAGAAACAAATTTTTGTAGGATGGGGATAGAGAATGAAGCATCACCAGAATGCTACCAAATTTGAAATATGACCTGTTGTTATCCTAAAACTGGACTTCTAGCCTCTAAAATGTGAGTCAATAAATTCCTGTTTAAACCAACCCATTCTGTGTTATTTGTCATAGCAGCCTTGTCAAATGAAGACATTCACAAATGAAAGTGATAAGCAAATAAGTTTAAGATCACAAAGTATCTGAAAGGCCAGACAAAAGGGCTTAATGTGTTGTGGTAGACAATGGAGAGGGAAGGAAGAGAATTTACTTTAATTGAATTTCTTCTATGAATCAGGCACAGAGTTAAGCACATTACAAATGATTTTTTTTTACTTCTTGTGGCACCCTGTCAAGGAAATATTTTAATTTCTGTTTGATAGTTGAAATAAGGAAAAATGAGAGAATTTAGTAGTTTATCCTCCACATAAACAGTAATTGATAGATCTTGGATTTAAAATATATCTCAGTGTGGTCCAAAAGCAAAGTGAAATGGTTAGGAAGGAGATTATTAGCAGGGGAAGGGGGAGTTCATTTGGGATTGCAACAGGGTGTCATGTGGAAAAATCCTTTATTTTTGGTGGGTTATAAAGCTAATGTACTTTACAAGGTTTAAGGGTACTTGGGATTGATAGTATAGGAGATATAATAATCCCTCCTCACCTCTGAAATTCACTCCTCCTCTCCCCAATTGTGTAACAATCAAGAGGTGCAGAGGCATTAAGCCCATACTTGACTCCAGATGGCCCCTAACTTCTCATAGCAATTCCACCTTCTTTACTTCAGTGACTGGTTCTAGGATAAGCCATTATCTAGAGAACAGTAGCCACAAAGTTGATTTCAGGGTGGTCCAATGGGTGTAAAGCTCAGGATTTTTACTTCATAGTTTTGAAAAGTACCTCTCTCCCTTTCTTTCCCTGAGCATAAACATAGTCTTTTTGTGATGGAATTGCCTTCCTACCATGAAGGAATTTGCTCAGAGAATGAAGAGAACATATAGAAGAAGGCAGCATCACTAAGCCTGAAATTTTGCCTCTTTTTGGAAATTTTCATTGCTGGAGTCTTTACATTATTTAAGCCAATTTAGGTTGAGTTTTCCCAACTGCAACAAATAATTTTAACAGATACAGAATTTTTTCTCATAAATGTGTTCTTGTAAGAAATCCTATGAATGTGTAGTAGGTAGGAAGATTGGGCAGAGGCAGTGAACACTGGTTTACACAGTCACTAAACTCAGCAGGGCTTGTTGAGAAATCACAAAAATTTCATGTATCTGGAGACAATTTTCCCTTGGAATTCAGTAGAGCAGCAATGATAGCAATGTTTTAGGATAATTGAACCTGTTGTCTATTCTCAACATGTTTCAGCAAGGCTCTTTGCAGCCAAAACCAGAGAAATGACTAGATATGGAATCAGTAAGGAAGACATGTCTGCCTGAGGCCCACAATCCAAGCTCCACTATGTTCCATTAATTTGGAGACCTGGCATTAGAAGAGCAAACTCTTCCAATCCAAACTTAGGTTTGTGTGAGGTAGGTTAGTGAGAAATTTAGGAAGAGATAAGATTGGAACCTAAGAATAAACCATGTTCTTAGACTTCCTCCAAAAACATTATTTAGGTGACAAAAGAAATTAATCACTCCAGTGACAGTGCAGCTTGAGGGAAAATGGCTGGTTAGCTGTGTCTGCCAAACCTAATGCCTTATTTCTAAGCAAGCACTATTAGTTTTTTAGATATCTGAAATAGATGCTAAACTTTTTACAAAAATTCTAAGATAAAGTTTCAATCATTTAAACTTCAAATATCTTTGTATTTGATGCTTTCTCATGACATCAAAAGATTGTTGTTTGTATATTCAAAGTACTATTCCTATTTTAAAACACATTATTGCAACTAATCTGTGCTATATTAATAATATGCTATAAAACCCAGTCCATCCCCAATCCTCAGTGAAGGATCTAAGTATTAATATATTAAGTGTTCTGCATATTTAATTATAAAATACCTAAGTCATTTATTCAGCTATAATCCATTATGGGTGGGAAGTATATAATATACTTGATGACTTGCTTGATAAATGCATTTGTCTTTTTAATGAGCTTCTTTGTTAAGGTGGTTAGAATGACTAATGTGCCAGAGCACATCATTAGTAACCTTGAAAACTAAAAGTCAGTATTTGGGAAAAGTCTTTACACAGTGAACTGCAGTTCTTAAAACTGCAGAAATCTCCATGGGATGCCAGCCAGTTGATTAGCAGATATGTTTGGCATGTTGCAACTTAAACAGGATTAAGTGTACTGGGTAAGTGATAGGGGGAAATGCAGGCATGGGGAGGGGTCTTGAAAAGCAATTATAACAGGAGAATTGTTAAGCCCCATTATCACCAAACAGATTTGATAGTTCAGATCACTAATTGTCCTGTCAGTAGGCCTGGAAAATATAGCAGAAGGACTATAGTTTGCTCAATGAAAAAATACTTAAAAGCAAATATTCATTCCATAGAATATCCATAATTACCTTTCAATTTAAATCAATTGCTTGATCCTAAGGAATGCACAGCAAATTTTATGTTTTCTGTGTATGAAAGATTTATCCTAGGATATAATCATTTCCTATAATCAAAAGCTATAGGAAATACGATTCATAAAATATAATGCAATGAAACATAATGAGAAGTTTATATTAAAAATAAAAATTAAACTCTTGTCAGTTTTGCAGGCCTTCCCGGAGCCCATAGTAATTCTGTGTAAAAAAGAAAAAAGAGAATTGACATAACTCAGATTCACTTTTGCCAATCTCTTCTTTTTCACCATTTCTGCTCTCCTGTTACAGAGTTATAATATAAATTCTTCCATACAGAACATTTTCCTACAAAGATAAAAAAGTAAGGGATTAGAAAGATAATGAATATCCATATTTTATATGACTGATTTTCTTTACATTTACCATTTTGTTTAGACCTGAGGCAGAGAATAGGTTGTAATTTCATGAATAGAATACATAATCAAAAATCCATAAATAAATGGCTAGACTCTTTTGAACAAAGGTACATGAGAGCTACTATATTATCTATTTTGTACTGCTTTTTTCTTTCTAAATTAAATGTGTCAAACTATTTTGCATGGTGTTTTCAGTGGCAGCAGCTTGAATAGAACTGTGCAGACCTGGCCGCTGTTCACATCACATCATTTGAGCACAGCATAAATTTGAGAGCAAGACCTTCTGAGCCAAACTCCCTATATTCAGATTTTGTTACTGGCCCTAACTGGTTGTATGATCTAGGGGAATTGCTTTAACATCTCTGCCTCAGGTTCCTATGCCTAGAACAGTACCCAACCTATGTCAAAAGCCAAAGACCACTAGAAGCATACCTGTGATCTTAAATTTAGTTTTTTTAAAACTGTTGCAGCAAGAGAGATGAAACACCAGACCACGTGAAGCTTTGGGACACCTTGGTAAACAGGAATTCAAAGAGACTCAGGATAGGATTAGATTTAGGAGAGCGTTGAAAGAAACATGCATCTATTCTGGATTGCATACTATTAATTGGGTACAATTTGTTGATTGCATATCTTTTCTCTAAGAGGTTGTAAGAGCAGAGTGTGGGTAGAGTTGTCTTTGGAGAAGAAGACAGAATCACTTGTACAAACTCAAATAGGTAAATAGTTGATAATATTTTTGTGGTTACATAGAGTTGCTGTTGTTATATTTTGTCAAGCATAATCAATTATGGAATGGTCTTAATTTTGTCTTGTTCCTTCATAAAAGTAGAGAGCCCTCTTCTGATGCTAATAGGGTACGAAATTGATCAAGTTCATCCAAATACCATGCCCTACTTGGCTGCAACTGGGTTGCCCCTTAACTGACAGCAGTTAAGGTTTCTTTTCTTTCTCAGTACTTCTTTTGGCCAAAGAAAGACTAAAGTCAGACTGCAGGACATTGTTGAGTATTTGTAGATAAGACAGTTCTCTAGGTATTGTTTTCTGTAATTGAACTAACGTTAGTCTCTCCTATCATAAGTTAGGAATCATCTAATGCAGTAATGGTAATAGAGTGACTTCAAATCTCTCATCAGGATTCATCAACTTACTTAAATACAGGAATTTGCCAGAAACACAATTATTAATACTTATAATAGATTGTCAAGGCAAGGGCATAGATGACCAAACAATAACAAAAAAAAGAAATCAATAAACAAAAAACATATATCCCATGGTATTGATGGGTACTTTTTGACAGCCAAGTGTTTTTGTTTTCATTTTTGCTTGTAAATTAGCCTTGCAATGGACTATTCCATATAGGAGCAGCAAGAATTGTTTGATATAGCACATTGTCTTTTGCAGCTAGCCAACAGAGAGTCAAGGACTCATGTGAATATCTATGACAACACTGGATAAAGATGTCAAACTGGTTTGTTAGGTCTACAAAGTAGGAAAAAAAAAGCGTGCATAAAATTGGTGGTGATGGGGGACTATGGGAAGGTGGTGGGGGAGGGAGCTCCAAGACACAGTCCTCCCATGAAAACAACTATTAAACAGGTAGGAACCATGTGAACAACTATTTTGAAATTCCAGAGGTCAGAAGAACACTGTTCAGCATCCATGCAAGAGCAGGAAGAAGAAAATGGCAAATTACAGCAAAGGCCAGTAAATTGCTCTCTCTCTGCACAGCAGTTACCTGTGACTATCTTCTATTTCTGCAACAGGTTGTGTGGGGCCCAGCCCCTGGCTAGCTCACTGGTAAAGCAAAGGGGCATAAAAATCCTCTTCTGTAAGCCTAAATTTGGCTTGGCTGATCACTTATCACAGCTTTTATTTAAGAATTTCAGATCACTGGGGGCCAGCTCTGAGAGTGGCTATTGTTCCAACCCACTCTGAACAGAGATGGCAGCAGAGGAGTCATAAAGATGCTATGCTTTGCTAGAGCTTTGGGGAATATTAAGTTGAAAGGCTGCATTTTCTGGGCAGGTCAAGAAAGATTAGCTTTGGGGAGCCACAGAATAAGTTCTTGACAACGTTGCTGGTCCCCTCCCCAGGGCACTTTGGAGCTGGTTTATATTCCTTCATGCATTC
The DNA here is from genome assembly GCA_004026745.1 of Myrmecophaga tridactyla. Classification (NCBI taxonomy): domain Eukaryota; kingdom Metazoa; phylum Chordata; class Mammalia; order Pilosa; family Myrmecophagidae; genus Myrmecophaga; species Myrmecophaga tridactyla. Next base: position 12,488 of record PVIY010031466.1, on the reverse strand, counting down.
CTGGCTTTGTTTAGGCAGGGAAATCATACCCATGAAAACTCCCCTCTGTCATGTCTACCCTCTCAGAATTTTCTGCCCAGGGAAAAGCAGCTGGCAATAAGGAAGGTGCATAAGAAACAATACAGGTGGACAGTCTCGGGAAAGGATTTGCTTGCTTTAAATTCCAAGACAGAAAGGGAGGTCTGTCTTCTAGGAAATAGAAGGAGTATTCAAACACCTGTAAGCAGGGGAACCCCAAAATCACTAACAAGCCACAAGACCAGGAAAGGACCCAAACCCAGAAAAGACAGGGAAGCACCTGCACACTGCCTTCACCTTGGGCAGACCCTGCGGACAGGAGGGCTGAAGCCCAAAAAAATCTTTGTCTTATCATCAGCTAATCAGAAAATCAGGAAACAAATATCTCAGAGAATAAATCCCACAGTTAACATTTTAAAATATTAAAATGTACTGTCTGCAACAAAAGAGAACTAGGCAAAAAAGAAACAGGAAATAATGCTTCAACGAGAAGAAGTAGATAAAAATCCAGAAAATACCAATGAAGAAGACCAGAATATGGACATACCAAACATGCTTTTAAATAATTATCTATAAAATATTCTAGGAGAGGGAAGAAAATACAGAGAAATAATTAAAGGATATCAGGACTAGAGTGAATGTACAATATGAGAATCATAGAAAAGAGAGAAACTTTCAAAAGAACCAAATTGAACTATTGGAGTTGAAGACTACAAAAACTAAAATGGAAAATTCCCAGCAGGGTTTCAAGAGCAGATTGGAGATGGCAAAAGAAAGAATCAGTAAACTTGAAGAAGAGACAATGAATTAAATTGGGCTGAGGAGCAGAAAGTTAAAAGAATTATAAAAAGTGAAAATGGCCAAAGATATTTCTGGCTCACTTTCAAGTGTACTAGGATATGCATTATGGAAATCCCAGTAGAGGAGAAACAGAGAAAGGGACAGAAGGAATATTCACATAAATGATGATTGACAACTTCCTAAACTTAGCAAAAGATGTGACTATGCTTATCCAACAATGCTAGAGAACACCAAACAAGATAAAAATGCAAAGCAATACACCTTGTCATATATTGATCATTCTAGCAAATGCGAAGGACAAGAAAAGTGTTCTGAGAACCACAGGAGAAAGCCAACTTGTTATGTACACAGGTGTCTCAGATTGAATGCCAATTTCTTATCAGAAATTATGGAAGAAAGCACTAATTTGAAATACTAAACAAGCTGAAAGAAAATACATACCAACTAATAATTTTATTTCCACTGAGACTTTCTTTCAATAATGAGGGAAAGATTAAGATATTCTGAGATAAACAAAAGCTGAGGGAGTTCTTCACCACTAAACTTATTCTACAAGCTGTGCTAAAGGGAGTTCTGTAGAAGGAAAGGAAAGGACACTAGACAGTGGTTCAAAGAGATACAAAGAAATAAAGATTTCTGGTAAAAGTAACCATTTAGGTAATAATAAATTCCTGTATTATAGTATTATATCATTTGCTATATAACTCTGCTACTTACTTCATACAGGTGCTAAAATGCAAATGCTTAAAAAAGTGATAAACCTACGGTTTTGATGATACAATATATGAAGTTGTAAGGGGTAACAAGTACAAAGAAATAAACGTGGGGGTGGAGGGGTATTGGAAAAGTGTATTTGTATGCTATTGAAGTTAAATTAGTATCAAAACAAATATGATTGCTATATATTTAGGATGTTACTCTTAAACCCCATGGTAACCACAAGAAAATAAATGAACAATGTATCCAATAGAAAAGAGAAGGCATTCAATATGGTGCAATAAAAAAATCAAATAAAGATAAAATTAGGCATTAATGAAAGAATAGAGGAGTAAAAAAGGTATAAGAATTGTGAAAACTAAATAGTGAAATGGTAGAAAAAACTCCTGAATTATCAGTAGAGACTTTAAATGTAAATGGACTAAAGGCAGAGATTGGCAGAATAGATAAAAAATTGTCACCTAACTATATGCTGTCTACAAGAGACTAATGTCAAATCCAAAGATAGAAGTAGGTTGAAAGTGAAAAGATTGAAGAAATTATGTACCATGCAATTAGTAACAAAAAGAGATCTGGTTAACTGTACTAATACCAGATAAAATAGACTTTAAGTAAAAAATAGTTATGAGGAACAAGGATGGTTTTTATATACCAATAAATGGGTCAATTCCACAAGAAGATGTAAAAATTATGGATATTTATGCACATAACATCAGAGCCCTGGGACACATTAGCAAATAGTCACAGATTTGGAGTGAGATGTTGATCATTCTACATTAATATTAGGAGACTTTAATAGATCACTATCCATAAGACAGAACATCTCACTGGAAGATCGATGAGGAAACACAAGACTTGTACAACACTCTAAACCAACTATACCTCACAAGTATATATAGAACACATCACCCAACAAAAAAAGAATACATGTTCTTCTCAGGTGCACATGAAGCAATCTCCAGGATAGAACATATGTTAGGCCACAAAACAAGTCTCAGTAAGTTAAAAAATACTGAAATTGTACAATGTATATTCTTTGACCATAATGGAATGAATCTAGAACTCAATAACAGAGGGAGAAAGAGAAAATTCTCAAATATATGGAAATTAAGCAATATACTCTTAAATAACCAATGGTTATAAAAGCAAATTATAAAAGAAATTATGAAATATCTTCATGTGAATGAAAATGAAAATACAATGTACCAAATACCATAGGATGCAGCAGAGCTGAGATAAAATAAATGACTCTAAATGTTTACATTAAATGAAGGAAGACTTCAAATCAGAGTCCTAAGCTCAAAACTGGGAGAACTAAAGAAAAAGAAGAGCAAATTAAGCCAAAAGTAAGAAGAAGGATGGAAATAACAAAGATTAGAGAGGAGGTAAATGAAATAGAAAATCAAAAAAAAGAGGTAAAACCAACAAAATCAAAAGTTGTTTCTTTAAAAAGATTAATAAAATTGACAAGCCTTTAACTAGACTGACAATAAATGAGGAAAAAGAGAAGATACAAATATGCAAATAAAAAATCACAAATGAAAAGGGGGACATTATTACTACCCCTGATAAAATTAAAAGGACTACAAGAGAATACAATGAACAATTGTATCCAATAAATTAGATAACCCAGATGAATGGAAAAATTCTTAACAAAACACAAATTACTTATGCTGACTCAAGGAGAAATAGACGATCTCAACAAACCAATTACTAGTAGAGAGATTGAGTCAGTAATCAAAAACCTCCCAGTAAAAAAAGAGCCCAACACCATATGGTTTCACAAAGGAATTTTAGCAAACCTTCCAAGGAGACTTAACTCCACCTTTCTCAAGCTCTTCCAAGAAATTGAAAGGGAAGACACATTTCCTAATTCATTCTGCAGGGTGACCATTACCCTTCCATCACAGTCAGGTAAGGATACACAAGAAAAGAAAACTGGAGGGAAAAAAAACCAAGAAAATTAAAAGGGAAACCTAAAAATATCCAAATACCCCTAATAAGGATAGAAAAAAAGTAAAGGGAAACTAAAAAAGCAGAGAAAAAAAGTAACAACAAACTAAAATAACAGCTCCAAATGCAACTGTCTCAATAATTACATTAAACATTAATAGGTTGCATTAAGCACCTTAATTAAAAAGCAAAGAAGGACAGAATGGATAAAAAATGAGACCCACAATTATGCTGAACTTTATTTATAATTATTTTTTATTTATTTATTTATTTATAATTATTGCAAGAAATGAACTTTAAATGTAAAGGCACAGATATAGTGAAGGAAAATAGACAGCAAACAATCATAAATATATATTCATCCAAAAACACATTTAAAATAGGTTAAGCAAAACTTAACAGAATTAAAGGGAGAAATAAACAATTCCACAATTATATCTGGAGATTTTAATGCCAATCTCTCATCAACTAATGAAATATCTTGACAAAAAAATCAGCAAACACATAGAAGCTACACACAATACTATCAACTACCTTGCCTTAATTAATATTTATAAAACTATATGCCCAAGAACAGAAGACTGTACATTCATTTAAAAGGCACATGTATATTTACCAAGAGAGACCATATCTGGGCAATAAAACAAGATAACTAAATTTAAAAAGACTGACATAATACAGAGCATGTTCTTTGACTACAATGAAATCAAATTAGAAGTCAAAAACAAGATAACCAAACAATGTCTAATATTTGGAAATGTTTAAAAATGCTTCAAAATGATCACTGGTTCACAGAAGAACTCACAAGAGAACAATGAAAATATAACCTGTCAAAATTCTGAGATTCAGAAAGAGTAATGTCTAGGGGGAAATTTATAGCTTTAAAAACCTATATAAATTTGAAAATCTATGTGAAATGTACAAATCTCTTGAAACAGGCAAATTACCAAAACCCTCCAACATAAATAGAAAACTTAAATAGCTCTATATCAATCAGAGAAATTGAATTCATAATTAAAAACCTTCCCATAAAGAAAACCAAAGGATGGATAGCTTTACTTCTGAATACTATCAAACATTTAAGGAAGAAATCATACCAATCTTACACAAACTCTTTCAGAAATAGAGTAAACACTTTCAAACTGATTTTATGAAACCCATACTAAAATGACTCCAAAACCAAAGATACTACAAGAAGAAAGAACTACATATTAATATCTCTCCTGAACATATCTACAAAAATCTTAATGAAATGTTAGCACAAATCAAATCCAGCAATATATAAAAATAAAATATATCAAGACTAAATGAGTTTATCCTGAGAATGCAAGATTGATTTAAATTATGTAAATCAATCAATGTATTCATCATATTAATAGAATTAGAGAGAAAAACCAAATGATTACTAAAATAGATATGAAAAAAGCATTTGACCAAATCTGACACCCCTTTCATGTTAAAAAAAAAAAAAAACCTCTTAGTGAGCTCAGAAGAGACGGGACTTTTTCCATCCCCACTAAGGGCAAGTATGAAAAACCTACAGCAAACATGCTCAACAGTGAAAAGCTCAATGATTTCTAGCCAAAATCAAGACTAAGGCAAGGATGTTCACACTCCTGACTTCTGTTTAATATTGTATTGGAAGGCCTAGCTAGTGCAACAAGTACTAGAAATAAGAAATAACAAGAAAAAGAAATAAAGGCATAATTGCCCTTATTTGCAGATGACATGATATTTTTGCTGTTGTTGTTAATTTTTTTTATTTAAGAAAACAAACTCTACACTTAGAATCACCAACAATGGATATCTTAGTTAGCTTAACCATAGGCACATTTAAATAAAGTATCCATATAATCATTGTAAAGCCTGTGTTTGCACAGTAAGTTTCATAAACCAATTTAAAATTAAGGCAACAAAGAAAAATTTACTTATTCAGATAGCAAAGTTCTTAAATTCTAAGTATTAAACATTAACTTAGATACCATTTGATCAGTTGTCAAAACTCTGCTCTCAAAATAACAAGACATGATCTTTTATGTAGAAAACTCTAAGGAATCTCTAAAAAATTTTTAAAAGTTACAGAATGCAAGGTTAATATACAAAAATCACTTGTCTTTCCACAAACTCACAATAAAAAGTTAGAAAATTAAATTTAAAATATGCAATTCCATTTACCATATCATAAAAAAACTAAAAAAGAACAGAAAATTACAGGCTAATATTTCTTAGGATATAGATGCAAAACTCCTAAAACATGAAATTCCCAGCAAGGCAAATCCTATGACACATTAAATAAATTATACATCATGATCAATAGGATTTATTTCCATTATGCAAGGTAGTTCAATAAAAGATAATCAATTAATGTAGTATGCAACATTAACAATGAAAGTAAAAGAAAAGCATATGATCTTCTCAGTTCATGCAGAATAGGCATTTGACAAAATTAAGCATCCCTTCTTGATAAAACCTATGGAACACTAGGAATAGAAGGAGAAGAAACTTCCTCAACAAGATAAAAAGCATGGATGAAAACTCACAGCTATATCCTACTTAATAGTGAAAGACTGAAAATTTTCTCTCTAAGACCAGGAACAAGACAAGGATGTCTACTATCGAACCTGTTATTCAACACTGCACTGGAAGTTCTTGCTAGGGAAGATGAAGTAAAAGGTATACAAATTGGAAAGGAAGAAGTAAAATCTTTTATATTTTCAGATGACATGGTCTTATATACAGAAAATCCTGAAAAAGTCCTTAACAATGATCCTAGGAATAATAAATGAATTCAGCAAAATACAAGATTAACATCTCAAGGTCAGTGGTATGTCTATGCACAAGCAATGCACAAATAGAAGGAGAAATCAAGAAAAAAATCCCAGTTACAAAAACAACTAAAATAATCAAAGATCTAAGAATAAACCTAACTAAGGATCTATAGGAATTGTACACCAAAAACTACAAAACCTTACTTTTTAGTAATATTTCTAACAAAATGTAGCTTACCAGAACAAAGAAGAAAAAAATCCTCAATTACTCCTGTAAATAAACAAAAAAATGGCCAAAGTACTCTAGAGCATGTGTACTGTTTATCTGAATAATTACTTTTTGTTTTCTTTTGTTTTGTTACCTAGCAAGCCCAGTTGAAGGCAATTAACCCAGTCATCTGAATTGTTTTAACTCTTAGGAGATAGTATTCCAAAAATGAATTTAATTCTGTAATAACATTGTCTGCTGGACAATTTCCAGTTTAAGTTTTTCAATATGACTGTTCTGGTTTGCAAGCTGCCAGAGTGTGACATATCAGAAACAGAATGGCTTTTTAAAAGGGGATTTATTAAGTTGCAAGTTTACAATTCTAAGGTTATGAAAATGTACAGATTAAGGCAAGGCTATGAAAACGTCCAAATTAAGGTACCAACAACAGGATATCTTCACTTAAGAAAGGCCATTGAAGCTCAGGGTTTCTCTCTCAGCTAGATGGGCACATAGTGAAGTTTTCTAGCTTTCTCTTCAGGCTTCTTGTTTCATGAAGCAACCTTGGGGGTGGTTTCCTTCATCGTGAATGGTCTCCGGCTGTGTGAGCTCTGGCTCTGGTGGCTCTGAGCTTTTTCCAAAATTGTACCCTCTTAAAGGTCTCCAGTAAGCAGCCCCACCATGAATGGGTGGAGACATCTCCATGGAAACCATCTAATCAGAAGTTACCACCCACAATTGGGTATGCCATATCTCCATGGAAACATTAAAAAACATACAACCCAACAATATTGAATGACGATTAAAGGACATAGCTTTTCTGGGGTCCACAACACATTCACACTGGAACAATGACCTATTAATGAAGAAAATCAAATCAGGGTTATGCCATGGAGTTTCCAAAAGTTCTGTGTAAGGAATAGATAATTTTCTACTAGAGGATAAATAGAGGGATTTGCATTTGTCAGTTAAAGGGAATGAATTATTGGTGTTGGGTTGTTAGTGAAAGTTATATGTGAATAAGAAAGGAAACATGAGAGCTTTAATATATTTCCAGAGCCTTTAATTTATCCCATTAAGTGAATTATGATAGTCTCTGATGATTAAACCTGGATTCTTGGAGTAGGTATTTGTAGACAGTTACTGAACCAATCTGCTCTAATTTGCTAGCTGTTGGAATGCAACACACCAGAGACAGATTGACTTCTAATAAAAGGGGATTTATTTTGTTAGTTCTTCAGAGGAAAGGCAGCTAACTTTCAACTGAGGTTCTTTCTTACGTTGGAAGTCTCAGGGTAATCTCTGCTGTCCTTGTCTCCAGGCCTCTGGGTTCCAACAACTTTCCCTGGGGTGATTCCTTTCTGCATCTCCAAAGGCCTGGGCTGAGATGCAAGTGCTGAGATGAGGTATGCTGAGCTGCTTGGACTGTGCTACATTGGGCTCTCTCATTTAAGCACCAGCCAATTAAATCAAATGTCATTCATTGCAGCAGGCATGCCTCCTAGCCAACTGTAGAGGTAATCAGCAACAGATGAGATTCACGTATCATTGACTCATGTCCATGGCAACAGAACTAGGTGCCTTCACCTGACCAAGTTGACAACTGAATCTAACTACCACAGTCTTTATGCTTAAATATGAGACTGTTTCCTTTACACTGAAAAGTATATACATCAACTTGTGAACATCATAGAAAAAGAGCTATCTCAATAGTCTTTAATTCATTAAAATTTAGAGAATATGAAACAAACCTGATTACTGCTGTTTCTTCTCTCACCACTCCCCATCCATTCCCCCTTCTTCTGCCACCAGCCTTTTAAGAGTAAGATGAAGGAGTAAACCTTCACTTTATTGGTAGCCATTTCATAAAAGCAAAAGATAACTTAGGCATAAAAAGACATCTTAATAATTATAGTGTTTTAAATTTGGACATGAATTTGGAAAAGACAAAAATAGGATTTGTCAGAAGATGATATATGAACATAAGGTATATGTAACAGGCAATATTTTGAAAATAGTACATCAGGAAATAGTGATTAATAAGATTTTTTAGTCAATGAATTAATAGAATATTTATTTATTAAGAAAAACCTCTAAGTAGATACAAAATGACCTAATCTTTTTTTATAAAAAAGCCCACATTTTAATTTTTTTTGGTATACAATGCAACAATTTGTAAAAACAGACATTCATACCCTGTTTTGTGCATGTATATATATTTCCACAGATGTACAAATACACTGATCTCTCCTTCTACTTTATCATTCCCTGGGACATTTTCCTTCTTCACTCCAAATGGAAAAAGCTCACTTGCTGAGACCACAATCATGTTCTAACCCACAGGAATGGGAAAGAGGAAGTGGGGACAAGTAACTTCCATTATATGAGGAAAACCAAAAGTTGCACATATCAATTCCATTTGCATATTGTTTGCCAGAGCTTAGTCATGTAGCTAGTTTTAGGTACCAGGGAGTTTGCATGATTTACTCTCCAAGTAGATTTCCTTGTCCCATTTTAAAACTGGCCAGGTGAGGGGTGATGGGGAAAAATGGCATGATTTTACTTCTAATAGGAAAAGGAATGAATGATTACTGGGAGACAGTACACTGTCTTTGCTGCATGCCATTGAGATGCAGTCCTAAGTAATTTAGATGATGTCTCATTATATGTATATATATTTACACATTTCACCTTATGGTAGGTGATGTTTTCCTTTGAAGTGAATCTATTTCTCTTTTTCTCTCATCTACTATGTCTTTACATAGTTCCCTTGCTGGCAAAAAAGGATTAAAATGTAGGTTCAACCATAAAATGTTTCATATGTCATGGGTTTTTCAACACAGTAAATGCTCAGCCATATGCACAAATGAAGTAATTAAGGCAGTAGTGGCAAACACCCCGCATGGCTTGGTAGCAGCTTGGCTCTCAGTGGTATCATAACATCTCCTGCTGGGCTAAATAGACTCTGAGGAAACAAATGTTTTCGTGGGCAACTTGAGAATTCAAAGCCAGTTTGACTATTTAGTGTTCCAGCACCCACGCTGACAGTCTGTGTAAGTACCTCTTTGGGAAAGCAGAACTGCACCTTGGGAGAAAATTTTCATATTTATCAAGTGAACTTTTTGTTCTTTTTAAAAAGTCTTTTTTTTAATTAGAGAAGTTGTTGCTTTACAGAGAAATCATGCAAAAATACAGAATTCTCTTATACTCTCCCCCACTTCACACAGTGTTTGTTATTACTGGGAGCTTGCATTAATGTGATATCTTTGTTATAATTTATGAGACAATATTTTTATAATTGTACTATTAACTATAGCACATAGCTTACAGTAGCATTCACTGTGTTATATAGTAGTATTCTTTTTAAAAATTTTATTCTTGGAATGTATACATAACCCCAAATTTCCCCTTTTAACCACATTCAAATATGTAATTCAGTGGTGTTAATTACATTCACAATGTTGTGTTATCATCACCATCATCCATTACCCAAATTTTTCAGTCACCCTAAATAGAAGTTCTGTACCGGTTAAGCATCAAATCTCTATGTTTGCTAAAATTGCTGGAATGCAATATACCAGAAATGGGTTGGCCTTTACCATGAGAATTATTAGCTTACAAATTTATAGATCTAAGGCTGTGAAAATGTTCCAATTAAGGCATCTATAGGATGCCACTGTCTCTGAAGGAAGACTGCTGGCAGCTGGGGCATCTCTGTCATGTGGGAAAGCATAAAGCTGGCATCTGCTGGTTCTCCCCTCTCAGATTTTGCTGCTTACAACTTCTGGTTTCTGTGGATTCCTCCCTCAGCCTATGTGTGTGTAATCTTGTCTCTCTGATCCTCTGGGATTTTCTCTGAGCTTCTCGGAATTTCATCTCTCTTCTTCTACATGTATTCCATCTTCTCATAGAGGAATCGAATAAAAGGATCAAGGCCCATCTCAAAAGGGCTGGATCACATTGTAGCTGAAATAACAACCAAAAGTTCCTGCCTATAACAGCTCTGCACCCACAGGAAGGGATTAAAAGAACATTGACTTGTCTGGGGTACTGTATTAGTTAGGGTTCTCTGGAGAAACAGAATCAGCAGGGAACACTCACAAATATAAAATTTATGAAAGTGTCTCATGTGACCATGGGAAGACAGAGTCCAAAATCCGCAGGGCAGCTGTGAAGCTGATGATTCTGATGGAGGGCCTGGATGAACTCCACAGGAGAGGCTCACCAGGTGAGACAGGAAGAGCCTGTCTCTTCTGAATCCTCCTTAAAAGGCTTCCCATGATTAGATTAAGCATCACTCATTAAAGAAGACACTCCCCTTTGGATGATTACAAATGGAATCAGCTGTGGATGCAGCTGACATGATCATGATCTAATTCTATGAAATGTCCTCATTGCAACAGACAGGCCAGCACTTGGCCAACCAGAGAAGCAGGTACCACCACTTGACCAACTTGACACATGAACCTGACCATGACAGGTACATAACAGCTTCAAATACACACTCCACATTCCCTAACCATTCTGGCCCCAGAAACCTGTATCCTATTTTCTTTGAAAACTGTAAACTATTCAATTATTGGTTTAGGTTCGATGTGATTTCTCACTGCTACCAACAAAGAATTTCCTCCTGGAGGGAATGCTTTTGCAAATAAATTTGATATTGGCTTGAGAAAACAGATCTTTCCTAAAAAGTTTTCTGTTTCTCGGATTCTTCACAACACTGTCATGGAAGCCATTTCCATGTGGCTATTCTAGCACTTTTCTTTTTTGGCTTGGGCAGGCTCCAGGAATTGATCCTGGGTGTTCAGCATGGCAGGTGAGAATTCTGCCTGCTGAGCCACCGTTGCTCACCTTCTAGTCCTTTTTAATGGCTGGCAAAAAAGTTGTTGCCTCATATTCTTGCCAGGTTTTTCTTTTTAAAATATATCACCACAGAAATAAGTATTGACCATGTTTTGTATGAATATAAAATTAGATAAATTGCAGGTAAAACAAAATGGAAACAAAATATATTTTAAATTATAAGCTCCATGAGAACATAGATTTTTCATTTTTTCTGTGTTCTTCATCACTCATCAGAGATCCTAGAATGCTGTTTGGCACATAGTAATAATTCAAATATTTTATGTTAACAACAGAAATTGTTAATATAAAAATCAGCCCACAAGTTGGTGTGTGCATTTGTACTCTACTTTAAGCTGAACAATTCCTTATGAAATGCACTTTTTAAGGAAGGCAGAGGTATTAGAAGTAGGAATTCAGAGGCGGGATAAGAGCTGTGAGTAGAGAGGGATGGCATCAGTCAGTGATAATGAATATACATAGGGATTGTCACTGCTCTGCAATAAACTATTACAAACTTCAATCTGTGAGCTAAGGGAGAGTGAGGTTGACATTAAATATATTCACATTTATTTTTGTAAATTGAATATCAAACACTGCCAGCCTGGACTTTTCAGGAGTTGTGAAAGCCTGGAACTCTTCTGTTTTCTGAGAGTCCTAGTGTATTAAGAAGTTCAGAAAACTATCAATAGGAATTTCAACATAGTAGATTTAAAATGCTTTTATTTAGCAAAGTAGCCCATTTGGCAAACACACACAGAGAAAAAGAGAGAGAGAGATCTATCTGAACATATGCTTCATTTGAAGATAAAGATGCAGTTTGTAACTGTGGTCCATTGTGAATGTGAGGTACAGCCCAAATGATGCCCTGGCACCTCCTTGGACAGACCCTGTCCCTGGCCATCTCCTGATTTCAGCTCTTCCATCTCTCTGAAGCTTCCCTGATGCTCTGGGCAGACTTGGGTATTTTCACACCTTTTTTTTTCTTTTTGAAATTTGCACCCATACAAATCATTTAAAATGTTTGCTTCTGTGGTTATGTTCCCTGATTGTGAAATCTTTGCACACCACAATAATGTCTGGTATAAAATACCACTATCTTCTCACTCCAAAATATATACTCAATGAATGAATTCTCTCAGATCCCTTATTCTTTCTCATCCATTATATATATATAT
>PVIY010031465.1:0-29896 GCA_004026745.1 Myrmecophaga tridactyla | reverse complement strand
GGATTAAGGGACGACATGTCTCCACCCATTTGGGTGGGTCTTGATTGGTTTATTGGAGTCCTATAAAAGAGGAAATATTTTGGAGGATGAAAGATTCAGAGAGAGCAGCACCATGAAGCAGAGTCCACCAGCCAGCAACCTTTGGAGATGAAGAAGGAAAACACTTCCTGGGAAGCTTCATGAAACAGGAAGCCAGGAGACAAAGCTAGCAGATGATACTGTGTTCGCCATGTGCCCTTCCAGACAAGAGAGAAGCCCTGACTGTGTTCGCCATGTGCCTTCTCACTTGAGAGAGAAACCCTGAACCAAGGTATCTTTCCCTGGATGGACGTCTTAGATTGGACATTTCTATAGACTTATTTTAATTGGGACATTTTCTCGGCCTTAGAACTATAAACCAGCAACTCATTAAATTCTCCTTTTTAAAAGCCATTCCATTTCTGGTATATTGCATTCTGGCAGCTAGCAAACTAAAACACCAGTCTTGGTTGCTTCTACCCTTAGCTTCCTCTTCTAGTCTCCTGGTTCAGTGGAGTTCCTCTCATAAGGGTCTCTCCTGGGTCCTGACCTTAGGAAAATCTCCTCTTTTAAGTAAATATAGAAGAGACACTTCCAGAATGTGGGTGAGGAGCTCTACTGACTCTCTCTTCAGCAAAACAACCATAACTGATAAATATTATTTTTAAAAAATCCAACCATTTAATGTCTCTGGAAATTGTCTTAAGGGCATACAGCAAATGGAGAAGCAGTTATTCAAGAAAATCTACTGAATCTCGGTAAGAACAGCAAGAATCTGTGGTATTTGAGCCATAACCCATTCCCCATCTATCTAGCTCAGAGTGCTAGAAGGTCTACTAATGGTGGCTGTGACCAAGAAGATGGACTCCCACTATCCCCAGATCCCAGTCTAGGACTACAGTTTCTTCCAGAGAGGGCAAACTGCCAGCATTCCCCATCCACACCCCATGTTGAAGAAACTATATTTCAGGCAAATGAGACTGAGAGATCTGGGGCTTCATTCCTCTACTCAGTCCCAAATCAAAGAGTGAAAGCTTTACCGTAAGCACTGTTATGTGAGGATATTGGATCCTGATCACCCTTGTCCCAGCATTTTTGTAGAATGAGTTTCCTACTCCAGGAAGGAAAGGCCAAGAAGACCAGGTCTACCATCCCCACCCAGTGCCACATTTGTAAACCAGAGATATCATTCCAAGAGAAGCAAATCACTATCCCTGCCCTCATTAGCAGTTGCTCAGAGGGAAAGGCAGTCTTAAAAACAGAGATCTTTATAGCTCTCCACAGGGGAACTGCTTTTATTTGAGCTATTTATTTATTACTAAATAACAAATGGGTTCATCATATCCATCTTGCTTTCCCCTTTTATTAGAGAAGTTGTGGGTTACAGAACAATCATGCCTAAAAATACAGGATTCCCACATACCACCCTATTATTAACATGTTGCACTGGTGTAAAAAGAATATTTTTTACAATTGATAACTATAGTCCATGGTTTAACATAGGGTTGACTGTGTAGTGTAGTTCCATGGATTTTTAAAGAAGTTTAAATTCTGTTTCCAGAATTACAACCTAACAGTCCATATTTTAAGCAAATTCAAACATATATTTCAGTGCTGTTAACTATGTTCATAATGTTGTGCTACCATCACCACCATCCATTAATAAAATATTTCCATCATTCCAAATAGGAACCTCTATATTATAAGCCATATTAGAATCATTTGCAGATTATACTACCTAAATTCCAGTGATACATAGCAATGTTACTCCTTTATTGCTCTATTTCCTCCCCCTACCTTGTGGTATTATTGTTACACATATACATCTATTAATATTATAAATCCAACAACACATTGTCATAATTATTGCCCTATCTTCTGTAAATTCCTTAGCCATAAAGCCTTCCTCCCATCCGCCTCCTTTGTGCTGCTATTGGCAAATATTTATTACTCATATATTACATTTCTATATGTTATAGTCCAGATATTACATTATATGTATATATATATTATTTTATACAATTGCTTTTTAAATAAGTTATGAGAAGAAAGAAGAAAAAGTATGCTTTTGTTCTTTTATTTATAATTATCTAATAGCCCTTCCTGGTGCTCTTTGCTTTTTTGTATGTATTCAGATCACCACGTGGGCTTTCAGACTAAAGAACTTCCTTTAGTATTTCTTGTATGTTTGTCTACTAGCAACAAATTCTCAGTTTTTATCTGGGGAATGTATGTCACCTTCATTTTTGAAATATAGCTTTGCTGGATATAGGATTCTTGGTCTACCGTTTATTTTGAGAACTTTGAATGTGTTATCCCACTGTCTTCTTGCTTCCATCGTTTCTGATGACAAGTCAGACTTAGCAGACAAAGAGTTTGAAACAGCTATTATAAATATGCTTAAAGAACTAAAGGAAACCACATTTAAACAATAAAGGAAGGTATGATGACAATGTCTTATCAAATACAGAATATCATTAGAAAGATACAAAACAGAAACCAACAGAAATTCCAGAGTTGAAAGTTTCAATAACAAATGGAAAATTCACTAGAAGGACTCAAAAATAGATTTGAACAGGCAGAAGAAAGAACCAGTGAACTTGAAGACAGATTTATAGTGATTATAGAATCTGAAGAACAGAGAGAAAAAAAAGGAGTAATAAAAATTAAGCCTCAGAGAAATGTGTGACACCACTAAGTGCACAAACATAAGTGTAATAGGAGTATTAGGAGAAGGGAAGAGAAAGGAGCAGAAGAAATATCCCAAGAAATAACTGCCAAAAACTCCCCAAATTTGATAAAAACATTTATCTATACGCCCAAGAAGCTCAACATACTCCAAGTAGGATAAACATTGAGATGCACACCAAGAAACATCAGAGTAAAAATATTAAAAACAAAGACAGAGAAATCTTGAAAGCAGCAACAGAAAAATCACTTATCATTTATAAGGGAATCCCAATAAAATTAACATCCGTTTATCACCAGAAAAAAAGAAAGCCAGAATACAATGAGATGTAATCAAAATGCTGAAAGGAAATTAAAGAAAAAACTAAAAAACAACAACTAGAATCTTATATCCAACAAGAACTGTCTTTATAAAATGAGGGCAAAATGAGGACTTTATACTTCAAATTCTGCTTTAAAAAACAAAGAGTGCTTGGAAAGGTATTTAGGGGATTATAAAAGACATTACAATTGCACATTTCTTTTCCTTTCTTAAGTGATTTAAAAGCAATTGTAATATATATATAGTTATATTATTGGGCCTGTAAGTATAACGTATCTCTACCTTTTGAAGATTCTCTCACCTCTAGTATCTCCTGGTTCTAACAGATTTACCATTCATCCTGAACCCAGAACACCATCTCCAGCAGGTAAAGCTGAGAATTTTTAACACTAATCAGGGGATGCCTAGGCAAGAAATCACCATGTAATGACAGTTTTTATGAGTAAATTCTTCTCAAGTTGGTTCTTACCTTTAGCCATGTTCCAATGACCTGAAATGTTGATTTTAATAAGGTTGCCAGGTTTTACACTTATTTCTGTGGAAGGTATGAGCCTGCTCTCATAACACCATTAGTGGAAGGTGAGTCTTGGGACAATTTCTCTTCGAACCTAGTTGCCACACCATGAAGAATCCTAGAAACAACAGGGTGAGGCCAGGTGTAGGTGTGCTGGCCCAGCCCCAGCTGAGGTCCCAGATGGCAGCCAGAATCAACTTCCAAATGTGAGAGTGAGTGCACCATTAGATGATTCCAGCCTTGAGCTATTGAGTCACTCCCAACCTTTGAGATGTCCCAAGAGAGGTTCTGGACATTGTGGAGCGGAGACAAGACTTTTCTGCTGTGCACATTTCAAATTCCTTACCCACAGAATCAGGAGATTTGTTACATAATGTGATTTTTTTATGGAGCAGTAGATATTTAGAGGAGCTTATTGTGGTAATTGGATTTTCCATAAAATAATAGGTACCTGAAGATAAAACTGAAGCTTCCTTTTCTAACATCATTAAAAAGGAAATCAGACTCTGCATGTTTTGACTTACTATATTGTGTGCTAATACAGAACCTGTTTGATTTGTAGAGTTATTTCCACTGAGTTTTTTGATATATAACACCAGTTCTACTTATGATGAAAAAACCAAAGAAAAGAAGCATGTTTTTAACTGTTTGTAAAAACATCTTTACTTCTCTGGAATGGATTACTCCAAAACTCAAGTCTCATTTTTGTTCTATAGGATATATTGCAGTGAAGAAAGTACTAGGCTGGGAATAACAAAACCTGAACTGGAGTCTAGCTGAGTGACCCTGGACCAGTCACATAATTTCTGAAAGTTTCAGTATTGCTGTAAAGAATGAAGTTTTTGACTGTGTAATTTCAAAGAGCACCTGTGCTAATGTTGATGATTAACTCCAAAGGACTGGTAATTTCTTAAAATATTCCTGCCTTTTTGGAGAGAATTTGGCAGTGTCATCCAAATTTAATATTAGCACATCCTTTGACCTTGTAATTTTACTTTAGGCATCTAGCCAACAAAAATATTTACTTATATATACCAAGAGAGTTCAAGGTGCTCATTGCATTATTGTTTGTAATAAGAAAGTATTATAACCAACCTTAAATCAATAGGAAAATGCCCAAATAAACAATGATACATCCTTTTTTGAATGCTGTGCAGTAGTTTAAAAAGAATGAGAGATGTTGGTACCAGTGTAGAAATATTGTCAATATCTAATGTTAATCAAAAGAACAAGTTGCAGAACAAACATATTATAGGATCCTGTTTCTGTAAAGAGAAACAAACCCAAACAATTTATTTGGCTATATACAAAGGATTGGAAGAAAACAACCACAAAAAAATTCTCATGTTGTTTTCTGCCTTTCACCATTTTCCAATGCTCTGAAATGGTTGTTTTAAATAATATCGTATAGTTTTATACTTGATTTGGTGGAGGGACTCTCTTGACGACCTCGTGCTGGGGAGGAAAGTGGGATGGGGTGGAGAGGCAGGACATAAAAGAGTTTTCACAGTTTATACATAGTAGCATTATTAATTTTTTTATGGAAGTATATTCATGTATTTTTTGTGAAATTAAGTACCTTTATAAAAGTTTATTATCTATTGCTATTTTCTGAACCAAAGTTTTGGTTCAGGAAAAAGTGTTTCTAAACATCCAGAGAGTTCCTATTTGCCTGAGAGAAAAAACAAAACAGGAGCAGCTGCCAGGGTTGAAAGCATGTTGCCAGTTGAGTAAAACAGCAGGGGGACCTGCTGGTGACCAGATTTGTCCACCTTAGTGCAGGTGCCACTGCTGTTAATAAGAATTCCTATTTACTTTTTTTTAAAAAAGAAAGTTGGGTGTGGGACTAATATAGACTGTCTTCTGGTAATAAAACGGAAATGAATGTGACCCAGTTATTTAAATGAAACATCATGAGCTCACTACTCCTTTGACTACCACTCTTTGTTTTGTCTGAAATTCGTAAGACCTAAACATTGCTGGGTAGAAAAGAGTGATCCCAGTGAAGCTTCTGTCTGGTGTTTAATTAAACTATAATTTGTAGTAAAATAAATTAAACATTAGTGAAATTACAAGTAACATTGAGTGTGGATTGGGATATTTTAAAATGATGGATTCATGAGAGTATTTTATCTAGACAAACAAGATGTCCCAACCTTACCATTTTTAATCCTTCCTGAAAGCACTCCTGTGCAACTTATCTTTGCTGAAGAAATGTAGAAGATTAAGAGATGTAATTAAGTTATAGAAGACAAAGGTTGTAAATGAAAGGAAATGTAAATAAAAACCCACTTCAGAATTGGTTCCTGAATTATGTGTTTTTTTAAAACTATGTATTTTCCTACTTTTTCTTTATTTCAATAGTCAACCAAAAATGCGTACTCTCTTTAATTCACATAAACGTAATTACAACATCTTGACTTATTTTTCTATCCACCTATTAAAAGAAAGCATTGGTCTGTATCTTGGTAGGAATAGCTAGATACTTAACCACTGGTGCCCACTAGGAGTCATACTACTTACACGGGGGCTGTACCGATTGTAGTACGGGTGTTATTATTGTGGTTGGATGCTGTAAAGATTCCATTGAATTATTTTCATTTACATTACTGTATAAAGCAAGAAAGCAGTACTGTTTTCCCTTAATCAATGTTCATGGCTTCTATCATCCAAAGGAGGGGAAATTATTTGAGGAATCACAAAAATAGATTGAGAAAGATGAAGTTGGGAAAAAGAGGCCTTCTGTACAGAGGCAGGGAGAAAATGAGGTTTTTTCTGAGACTGAATATTAAACAGGCTGGAATAAGCAATGGTGAGATAGGGCAGTGTTTAAGAGCACATGCTTCGGCATTTAAGTCCCGCTTTTACTTGTTAACCCTACTCTGTCTCAGGGTCCTTATTTGTAATATCAGAATCATGCTACCTTCTGTAAAGGCAGGTATAAGAATTAAATGATATGCATGTCCAATGTCAGGCACATAATCAATGTGCAAAAAATGGAAGCAGCTTTTTTTTTTGTGATTAAGAAATGTTTTATTGACATAATGCAGCAGAGATATTCATTTAGCAGCTCAACGGCTGCTATTCCTCCCTCTTTCCTTTCACAATGGCGTCTAAAGGGGATCCTTATATTGCAAGGAGATTTGCACAGTCTCTCTGAAAACAGAACCAGAGAGTCTTCCTGGTGACAAAGGCAGGCCTATACCAACCAAGCTCTCCCCTGGCCAGAAACAATCACCTCAGCCAGTCAGGTCCCGGGGGCCTCTGCCCTGGACACTGACAGCCCCTCATCTCTCTGGGTACCAGCAAAGGGCGGGGCAGGCCACAGGCCCTTTCTACTTTGCTGATACGCTCCCGCAGGCAATTCTTTCGGGGCCAGAGTGGGCTGGGTGAGAGAGCTGTTTTTATTTCTGCTCCTCTTTCTTGAGGGTGTCTGCATTTTTCTCCAAGGTTTTCTTGATGTGCTCCAGAATCTCCTTTTTGGCCTCTGTCTCCAGCTCCCGGTGTGTCATGACTTTCCCCGAGTCCTTTACCTCGTTGTCTTGGCCCAGGTACTACAGGGTGCAACAGATGGGGAAGCGCAGCGGCGGGCCTGGTCGCCCAGGCAGCGAGCTGAGGAACGAGGAGCAGAGAAGAACGCGGAGACCACGCGGGACGAACCTCAGGCCGCTTCTCTTCCGCCGTGCGCGCGGCGCCTGCGCAGGCGCAGAGGAGGCGCCTCCCGGCAGGCAGCGCACAGCTGAGCCTCTAGGGGCCTTTTCTAATCTCGAAACACCACGTTTCCAGGAAATAGTTCCTTTTAGTATGTTTCTTTATGGAGGCCTTAAGGTAAATAATTAGAAAGAGAAGTTATCTTCATGCTTATTTTTCCTTTCAAACATTTTCCTGTTGAAGACCTGTGTAAGTAATAATTTATTTAACGAACATTTGAGCAAGAAATTTACCTCGCGAGGGGGAAAGGTGAAGAGCTTGCTTTTCCCCTCAACAGTAACAGCATCGAACAAACAAACTTATGATCCAGAAAGGGAGAAAAGAAGTGTTAGCAGAGAATTAGATTCAAGGCAGTATATGATAGGTATTCTGAAAGGTGTTTAAATATGAGCAGTGAGAAAGTGATTTGCTGGGAAGTATTCTTTTAAGTCTGACTTCAAGGGTTTCATTTAAAGAACTTCTTTTCATCATGAGGATTAAATACAATAACGGATGTAAAGCGACAAAGGTGTGGTTTGGTGGAGGTGCTGTGGCTTGCCGCCTTTATTCTTCTGAACGTCGAGGTTTGCTTTTCTCTGACCTTCAAAGGGGAGGAAAGGTGTTTGAGAAAGACGTTGTTTCCCTTGCCAGGAGATTCAGAAAGAAAATTCCTGCTTAGGGAATGAGGGAATGTTTCACCAAGTACATGTGTTCGTATTGAGCCTTAAAGTTTGTGTAGGATTTTAAGCTGAAGAGCTACAAGGAAGGATATTACAGGTGGCACATATGGCCTGAGTAGGGATTTGGAGGCATCTTGTTTGGATCCATGAGTAGTTCAGTATAACTAGAGTTATGATACATATAGGGAAAGAGTTGGATAAGAACTTATCACTGAAGACCTCAAATACTTGGTCTTAACCTTGGTCCCTTGGTGGAGAAAAAAGGGCAGTTGGATGTCGACTCTAGAGAACAGAAATTTTTACCTGTTTTTTTTTTTTTTTTTTAAGTTTTCTTGTAATTGGGAATAGGATGGGAATATAATTAAAATTCACATGAATGTTTGTATACACACTAGCAATTTTATTCACACACATGAGCAACATAAATTTCATATGTATGCATGTGTATGTGTTTAAAGACACACACATGCATATCTATGTGTGTATAAACATATATATTCTCCCCCTATTGGTTGCAGAAAGCATCTTTCACTTGAATTCAACAGGGGCTGACACTACAGAATTGCCAGGAACCAGATATTACCACCTACATATAATATGGGTGCCAATATGTTGCCTACTTAGGGTGAAGAAAATGGGTTCTTGGGAGTTGGAAGTGGCAGAGATGACTCTAGTAAAAACACTAAGCTGCTCTGCTTCCACATGCATGTTTAAACTACTGTGTTCTTGGACAGGTGTACCCACAGTTATTTAGATCCTCATTGGGAAATAATGTTCCTTACACACTAAAATACCATAAATTATTATTCTTTTTTCATCCTATCAGATGAGATCAAGTTAAAATGACATTTCAAGAAAAGAAGCCCCTTAAGTTGCTGTGGGGTGAAAGGTTGTTGCTTACAAAAGGAAAGTGGATTGTGGGCCGGGGGAGGGCATTCCAATTCATGTGATTTGGGGATGAATTTCAAAATCCCATTGCACTTATTTTGCATTGTGCTTGATTCATACAGGAAACAGAGGAGAATGAAATTCTCGTAGCTTTCTTTTAGTCCCACTGTTGGTAGCTGGTGTATCACTGTGCTAGAAATACCAACAAAAGTAACGTATTGACTCATAATGATTAATTCTCCATAATTTGGGGCGCGGGGGGGGGTAGTGGGGGGGATCTATTCTAGCATCTCAAACCCCAGGAAAGAAACCGAGGAAGTTAGTTATAAGGATGAAGAATTCCCAAACTCATTATTTCTGCTCACTGCTTTCATCTGTATTTAACAGGACAGTTTTGCTAGGTAAACCTGTGCAATCAAGTAGGAACACAACTTTGGAAGCAATTAAAGCAAACCAGATAAAAATAAAGACTTAAAAAAAAAAAGCAGTAGGGGCAGATATTGAATGCCTATTCTCAGACCATTAGGATTTTCTTTTTGAGGAAAGGAAGGTGATGTGTTTAAGAGTTTATACGTCTATGTGTGGGTGTTCTTCAAGGTAAACCATTATCACTGCAAACGGATACATTATGACTTTAGAGCCCCCAGTGGCTATTACTCAGACAAGCTGTATTCAATTGTTGTAGATAGGAACATAGTACTGAGGTTGGGGTTGATTAATAGGAAGGAGTAGGTGGTTGATGGGCTGGTAAGGTCCCTTAATGTATGACAGTTCTTGCTGGAAGTTGGATGATATTTGGAATATTTTAAGGTTGTTTGGCAGGAATAATAACAGCAAAGACAGTATTTAGGTTTTAATAACCATGTACAAGATCCTTCCACTATCTTAGTAGCTGTACCCTTTGGTGTGGCACACCCAGGCTGGAATAACGCTTGATAAGCCATTTCTCAAAGGGATTTATTTGCCTGATGGTCCACCTGGGCTTCCAGATCAAGCTTTTAACAATAGCTGATAGAGTTCTCTAACTTTGAAAAATATACAGACAGATTAGTTAAGACTGGCAGAACCCATCCTCTGAAGTACATAATTTATGGTTTATGAGACAGCCATCACAAATGATAAAGTGGTTATGGGGTCAATTTCATTCCCTCTTTACTAGGAAACTGGCAAAACCCTCAGCAGATATAGCTCTGTCCAGATTCTCTCCTTTTATTGACCTCTTTCTCATTGCTCATCTTTTGTTTACCATTGTTCTGTGTCCCAAGCAAGTCACATTCTTGGATGAGGGGAAATACAAAGAAGTACAGAGAACTCAGATTTTCTGATGGCAGTTGTCCCAATTTTAGATGAAGTTCATGTTCTTCATAATGCTGTGATTATAGCTTTAGTAATTGCTCTGCCTCATTTGCTGTAGTATTGGTTCATGCAGTGCTGTAGGTAAATTCATGGACTCCATTTATCAGATATCTGGACAGTCTGGGCGTCCCATCCACCACCCCCTTCACTGAAACAGCTTTTAACTGACCACCAGCATCATACTTCTAATTACCAAAAGCTCAGGCAATATGTTCTGCAGGAAAACTAACAGGTCATGACATTCTGCAACATTATTTCTACTTGCTTAATCCAGAGAGCTTCCAGATAATATGCTAATTCTGTTTTGTTTCTCTTTATGTGCTGGGCTCAGGGACCACAGGATTAAGTAACTAATTTTGTTGCATTCTGTCAGTTGAATGGTTCTGTGCTTGTTACCATCTACAGTGGATTGTGTTTGAATGGAGAAAGCCTGCCTGGACTGCCTTTTCATATTCTATAAAAATAATAACAATTGTCTTAAGCTTTATGAGTTTAGGAAACTTGCTTTAATAAATTGGTTTCTAGCAGGGGAGAGTTTTAGAATCATCTAATCTTATATTTTTTAAAAGTGAAAGTGTAGAGACAAATATTATTTGTTTTTGAGAGTTTAATGCATTACTGAGAACAAGGTTGCTTCTGGACTCCAGCGGGTTTACTTTCCTTCTTGGGCAATAGACTAATCCCTCAACTCCACTAACTATTTGCTATAGAAAAACTAATTTTACTTCTGCCAATAAAGTTCTTGAGCAAGTTTGATTTTCTCTTGATGAAAATTAATACTGTTTCTGTTTGCCCCTGCTCTTCTCTTCTCTTTGCTAAGATACTGTAGAGGCTTATATTCTCTCACCCAGCTCATGATCAGGTCATATTTGTCCACAGAGAAGCTGGAAACTCCAGGTGGGCTGACCTTTCAATGGTATTATACCACTGATGGGCTTAGACTATGAATTTTGAATGCCTTATATTTAGGGTGAGGTGTTTTGAAGATGAATTTTATATGCATGTAAATGTGCATCAAACAAAAAAATATATTGATCCTTGCTTCTTCTTTTCCTACTTTTGTGAACTAGAATTCTTACCCTCCTTGACCTAGGGGAAAAATGGTTTAACAGAACACCAAAGTTAAAAAAAAGAAGATAAAAATTCATAAGACCAAAGAATGCTATACTTCAGCTTAAATGGTCATGTGAGATTTACATTGTATTCACACTATTTTCTTTTTTACAGAAATGGAAATTGATATTGCTTGCACATGGTAGAGTCTGGGGCTCCAAAAATTTCAGGAAATACTTACTCCATTTCATTTAGAGGTTAAGGTTTTTGTTGTTGAAAGTCACCAAAATTGAATGAGTCTTGAATTCATGCACCAAGACCAATCATGCTAAACAATTACCAGTAAATAGATTTTACTCAACTCACAGTAGGCTAACAATTGTTTACCAAAGGCTTACTCATTAGGATATTTGGGAGTTGCCTGCAGGGCTAACATCAGGCAAAATTATCAGGGACTATGAGCTTTCTAGGGAGGCAGTAACACATGAAGGAAAGCAGGAGCCTAGGAAAAGGCAGACTCGCTTAGATCAAGTACTTGCCAGCTGTAAGAGCTTGACATTTTTTTGTTTTGTTTTGAACAGTATGAACAATGGATGTAATATTTACAAGCTAGACATTGTTTTGAAGCTTAATGTCATCAAAAGACTCAGGTTCTTTATAGCATTTAAAAATTTTTTTTAAACTTTTTTTATTGTATAGTATAACATATATACAAAGCAAAGAAATAACAAGCAATAGTTTTGAAAGCACTCTTCAAAAAGTGGTTACAGAATAGATGCAGAGTTTGTCATGGACTACAGTATGATCCTCTCATATTTTTCCTTCTAGTTGCTGCAAAATATAGGAGGCTAGTGGGCTTACTTTTTTCCCTCCTTTTTTGTGAACAATAACATACAAAAAAAGCTATAAATTTCCAAGCACAGCACCACAATTAGTTGTAGAACATATTTCAAACTTTGACATGGGTTACAATTTCACAATTTTAGGTTTTTACTTTTAGCTGCTCTAAAATACTGGAGATTAAAAGAGATATCAATTTAATAATTCATCATTCATACTCATTTGTTAAGCCCTATCTTCTCTGAATAACTGAACCATCACCTTTGATTTTTTCATCCCTCTCTTGAGGGGTGTTTGGGCTATGGCAGTTCTAAATTTTTGATATTGGAAGGGTCTGTCACTAATATGGGGTAGGGAGATGGAACTATCTGATGTTCTGGAGAGGCTGGGCTAAGTTTTAGGACTTATCTGGACCAGGGACCCATCTGGAGGTTGTAGATTTTTGGAAAATTAGTCTAGTGCCTGGGACCCTTGTGGAATCTTATATATTGCCCTAGATGTTCTTTAGGATTGACTGGATTGGTCCTGGTTGGGGGTTGGCAGGTTATGATAAGTAGCAAGGACTAACTGAAGCTTGCTTAAGAGCAACCTCCAGAGCAGCCTCTCAACTCTATTTGAACTCTCTCTGCCACTGATACTTTATTAATTACACTTCTTATTGCTCATTTGGTCAGGATGGAATTGTTGATCCCATGTTGTCAGGGAGACTTTCACCCCTGGATGTCATGTCCCACATAGTGGGGAGGGCAATGATTTCATTTGCAGAGTTGGGTTTAGAGAGACTGAGGCCACATCTGAACAACAACAGAGGTCTTCCAGAAGCAACTCTTAGGCATGCCTATAGGTAGTCTAAGCTTCTGTGCTGTCTACATAAGCTTCACAAGAGTAAGCCTCATGATCGAGGGCATGGCCTATTTATTTGGTCCCTAAAGTTTGACACAGTATCAAGGAATTCCCTGATGGTAAGGTTTAATAATTCCCTAGTCTTTCTCCCCTCCCTCAGAGGACTTTGTCAATACTTTTTGATTACCTGGTTAATATACTATAGGATGTTTCTAGGCATTACAGTAATCTATACAGGATTACAGGACCTCTTTCTCATTCTGTGCTCTCTGTTTCAGTTGTTCAAATGAGCTGTACAGATAGGTTGAATTAGATTATGCGCTATAGAAAATTTCAGTTCCAGATCAAATCAACCTTTCTTCCATTGGTCTCAAAGAGTATGTGTGGTTCTAAAATATAGACACTGTCTTCTTTACCCCTATGTTCTGAATTACTTTAACCCCAACCTGTTCAGCTTTGTTCTTATCTCTAAGATATCAGGTTATATATATAACATAGCCTCTCAAAATCCAGAAACAATAATGTGTCTGCTCTAAAAGCTTAGAGTCTAGGCCCCTGTTTTCTTATAAGCATTTTCTAAAGTTTACCATACCATTGTTGTTTTTTGTTTCTGGCTTATTTTGTCTCACCAAATATCCCACATGTTTATTCACATCGTTGCATGCCTCACAACAATGTTCCTTTTTGTAGCAGCATAGCCTTCTTTCATAAGTAGACACCATCGTTCACCATTCTACTTCTCTGTCAGTGCACCCTTCAGCTACCTGCATTTATCCGGCATCATGTAGAGGGCCCAAAGTCCACAGTCCATCAACATTCACAATTTTAGATAATTTCAGCGTTCCCAAGAGACAGAAAACCAATAAACACACCCTCGCCAAATAGGAAAGCTAAACCTCCTCTTAACTCTTGTCCCTCACCCCATTCTTTACCTCTGCTGTTGCTGTGGTAGTGCTGATGGTTTGCTTCTGAACATAGCTCATAGCATGCAATAGCAGTTTTCCTCCTGTACCCTGGACTTAAACATTCTTTATACAAGAATCATATCTTTGAAGTAATTCTTATGAGAATTACTAGTGTGAGTCAGTGGTTCAAGTAGATCTATACAACCCCTTTCAATCTTGTTCATCTTCAATATGGTAGTATTACTTCTAGACCCACTAAAGAATCACCTTCACTCCTATCTATTCCCTTACGTTGGAGCTCAACCTCATTAGCTAACGGTTCATCCATCTCTAGCTTCTAAGTATCTCTAAGTCCCCTGTATTCTATATTGTAAGTCTCTGATTATACCTTTATGCTGGTCATAAAAGTAGAATCATACAGTATCTATCCTTTTGTGTCTGGCTAATTTCACTCAGCATTTTGTCTTCAAGGCTCGCCCGTCTTGTCATGTGTTTCAGGACATCATTTTGTCTTACAGATGCATAATATTACATTGTATGTATATACCACATTTTTCTGATCCACTCGTCTGTTGATGGGCATTTGGTTTGTTTCCATCTTTTGGTGATTGTGAATAATGCTGCTATGAACATCAGTGTGCAAATGTCTGTTTGTGTCGTTGCTTTCAGCTCTTCTCCATGTATACCAAGTAGTGCTATTGGTGGGTTCATAGGGCAGCTCGATGTTAAGTTTCCTAAGGAACCACACAACAGTCTTCCATAGTGGCTGCACCATTGTATATTTCCACCAGCAGTGCATAAGTGTCCCAGTTTCTCCACATCCTCTCCAACATTTATAGTTTCCTGATTGTTTAATAGCAGAGAGCTTGACATTTTTTGTTACTTATCACTTGCTATCCCCTTCCCTTCCTTTATTTATCTTCTTTGCACCTCTTACCAGTTGCTATAATTTACAGTATTTTCATTTAAAAAAAATTGTATTGTGACATAATTACATTCACACTGTTGTGCTACCATCTCCACCATCTATTACTGAACTTTTTCATCACCCCAAACAACAGCCTTTTACTCATTAAGCTGTAACTTCCTATTTCCCACTCCTTCTGGCCCTTGGTAACCTCTAATCTACTTTATCTCTATGAATTGGCTAATTCTAGATATTTCATATAAATGGAATCATGTATCATGTGTCTTTTTTAATCTGGCTTATTTCACACAGCATGTTTTCAAGGTCCATCCTTGTTATGGTATGTGTCAGAAATTCATTCTCTTTTTTTCTATTTTTTATTAGAGCAATTCTAGATTTACAGAAAAATCATGCAAATCATGCAGAAAGTAGAGTTCCTATATATGGATCACTCTCACAACTCACAGTTTTATTCTATTCTTAACATTTTGTGTCAGTGTGATATGTTTGTTACAATTGATGAAAAAATATTATTATAATTATGCTATTAATTGTAGTTCATAGTGTACATTAGGGTTCATTGTTTTGTTGTACAGTTCTTGGGTTTTTAAAATTTTTCTTCTGGTAATGTAAAATTTCCCATTTTAACTATATTCACATATACAGTTCATTGGTATTAATTATATTCATGATTTTGTGCTACCATCACTTTTATCCATTACCAAAATTTTTTCCGTCACCTCAAACAGAAACTCTGTACCAATTAAGCATTAATGCCCCATTTCCTATCCCCACCCCATCCCCCGGTAAACAGTGTGCCAGTTTCTGACTCTATGAATTTGCATATTCTCATTATTTCAAATAAGTGTGATCACACATTATTTGTCCTTTCGTTCTGACTTACTTCACTCAGTATAATGCTGTTCTAGTTTGCTAGCTGCCGGAATGCAACACACCAGAGATGGATTGGCTTTTAATAAAAGGGGATTTATTTTGTTAGTTCTTCAGAGGAAAGGCAGCAAACTTTCAACTGAGGTTCTTTCTTACGTGGGAAGACACCGGATGGTCTCTGCTGGCCTTCTTTCCAGGCCTCTGGGTTCCAACAACTTTCCCTGGGGTGATTTCTTTCTGCATCTCCAAAGGCCTGGGCTGAGCTGTGAGTGCTGAGATGAGGTATGCTGAGCTGCTTGGGCTGTGCTATGTTGCGCTCTCCATTTAAGCACCAGCCAGTTAAGTCGAATGTCATTCATTGGAGCAGGCATGCCTCCTAGCCAACTGCAGATGTAATTAGCAACAGATGAGGTTCACGTACCATTGGCTCATGTCTGCAGCAACAAAACCTGGTGCCTTCAGCTGGCTAAGTTGACAACTAAATCTAACTACCACAAATGCCTTCAAAATTCATCCATGTTTTAGCATGGTATTAGTTTGCTAAAACTGCCAGAGTGCAAACAGAAATGGAACAGCTTTTAAAAGGAGAATTTATTAAGTTGCAAGTTTACAGTTCTAAGGTTGAGAAATGTCCAAATTAAGGTACCAACAAGAGGTTACCTTCACTTAAGAAAGGCTGATGCCATCTAGAACACCTCTATCAGCTGGGGAGGTCTGTGACTAGCTACTGCTGGTCCCTTGCTCCTGGGCTCTGTTGCTTTTAGCCTTTGTTTCTGTGGGGGTTCCTTACTTTGCTTCTCCAGGGCTGGGTTTCATTTCTTGGCTCCCCTTGATTCTCTCCAGGTTCTGGCTTGCTTAGCATCTCATGGGAAGGCACATGGTGACATCTGCTGGGTTCTGCCCATGTCTAAGCATCTGCTCTCTCTGTTGACACTCCAGGCATCTCCAAAAATCTGTGTCTCTGTCAGCTCTGAAGCAGCTGTTCGCCAAGCATCTGCATCTGTGTTTTCTCCAAAATGTTTTCCCTTTAAAAGGACCCTAGCAAACTAAGCAAGACCCACCTTGAATGGATGGAGTCACCATATAACTAAGTTTTGTGACACACAGTTGGGTGTGTCACATCTCCATGGAATTAATCTAACTAAAAGGTCACACCCACAACTGGGTGTATCATATCTCCATAGAAATAATCCAGTCAAAGTTTCCCACCCTAAACTATAGGTCTGGCCCCATAAGATTGGCTCAGGATTAAAACATGGCTTTTCTGGAGTATATAATAGTTTCAAACTGGCACAAGTGTGTATCAGAAATCCATTCCTTTTTATGGCTGTGTAATATTCTATTGCATGTATATACCACATTTTGTTTATCCTTTTGTCATTTGATGGACAAGTGGGTTGTTTCCATCTTTTAGCTACTGTGAATAGTGGTGCTATGAACTTTGGTGTACAAGTATTTGTTCTAGTACCTGCTTTCAGTTCTTTGAAGTACTTACGTAGAAGTGGAATTAATTGCCAAATCATGATAATTTTATGTTTAAACTTTATGTTTAACTTTAATTGGTTTCCATAGTAGATGCACCATTTCGCAATCCCATCAACATTGTAAAAGGGTTCCAATTTCTCCACATCATCACCAAGACTTTTCATTTTCTGTTTTGAAATAATAACCATCCTAGTGGGATTGAAGTGGTATCTCACTGGGTTGCGATTGTATTTCCCTAATGGCTAATGATGTTGAGCATGTTTTTATGTGTTTATTGGCCATTTGTGTCTCTTCTTTGGAGAAATGTTCTTGCCCATTTTTGAATTGGGTTGTTTTGTCGTTTTTGTTGTGAAGTTATAGAAGGTATTTACATATTTTGATATGAAACTTTTATCAGATATATGATTTGCAAACATTTTCTCCCATCCTGTTTATTCTTTTCTCTTTCTTTATTATGCCCTTTGATGCACAAAAGTTTTTAATTGTGAAGAAACATATGTTCACTTTTAATTGTGTGTTAACAGTCTCCCCCAAGTAGCCTGAGTAAGCTTTGTGAGAACTGGGACTTTACCTGCTTTGGTTTGTGCAATATTTCCAGGGACCAGAATAGTGCCTAACATGTAGAACATGCTCAATAATTATTTCTTGAGTAATTGGAAATAGTAATCCTGCTTTGCTGGCATCGTGGGATTAAATAAAGTGAGTGTATAACAACTAGGTGAGTGACCAGTATTCAGAAAGTTTTCATTCTTTGTTCCATTTTCCTCTAAATCTCATCTTTCTCTCTTTATTCCCCTTGTTTTGAAAATCCCTAACTTTTAGGCATCCTATATTAAGGTGGCCCTTTTAAAGTCTTACCTCAAGAAAGTATTTGATAAAAGTCCTGAAAACTTGGAGTGAATTTAAGTCAAGGAGTCACCTCTCCCAGGAATATGTACTTTTAGACTTACTTCTGATTGTGGAATAAAAAGAGCCGATCCTTGTTGAAGGTATTTCATGTATTAACAAAGTAGATGGAAGAGGAGCAGAGGAAGGACGGAAAGACCAAGTGCCCCTGAAACCCTAGAACATCAGTGGCCTCCTGCGCTGCCTGTAAAGGATGGTTGGCGCAGACTTCTCAGCATTCTTGGCTGGGTTCAGCTTCCTTGATGAGATCGGTGAATATGCATGCTTCTGAGATGGATTAAGTACCCAGCGGAAAAAGCACTTCATGGTGAATCAGAGACTTGAGTTCTAGTCATAAGTCTTCCACCAATTAGCCTGGAGGCATACACATATTTCATTTTATAAAGCATACGTCTGTAAATAAGACAGCAGTGATAATCTTCAAGGTTTTGAGCTATGACAAAACTAAGCTACACGACAGCACAATAATGTGCTTTATCTATTCCTGTTAGGTTATTTATGTTGTTTAATTATGACTGGACCCAAATGTAGACTGTGGATTATTGCAGGTGAACTGTCCCAAATCCCAATCCTACCAATACATTCTGTTTTAATGACATTTTCTTTGAGATTGTAATAGTAACACATTTATCATGGGAAATTTAGCAAACAAAGGCATAAAGAAAATAAAAATTACTTGTAATCTCACCATCAAGATATAACCGTTAGAAACCTTTTGGTGTGTTTCATGCTACTCTTTTTCTCTATCGTTGTCTCTTATCTATGTCTATATCTACACCTATATTTGTATAGATAATTCTGTATAAACAGTAATGTGCTCTTTTTTTCACTTCACATATTATGAACATTTTCCTATGTAGTAACTGTTCTTCAAAATGATTTTCACTGAGGGCACAATATATGTTAAAGTATAATTTATTTAACCATTTCAGTTGCTGTATATTTAATTTTTTTTTCTTTTTGGGTTCATGGTCCGGAAATCGAACCCAGGTCTTCTGCATGAAAGGCGAGCATTCTACCACTGAACCACCTGTGCACCCTCTAGTTTGTTTTTTATTTTAATGTCATAAATAGTGCTATTTTAGAATTCTTGATTTACTACCAAACTTAATCCTCGTTCCGGCTTTCCCATCTTAGCAAATAGCATCATTCTTTATTCTGCTGCTCAAATCAGAAATACGGAAGTTACGCATTCCCACATTTAAACTCCACTTCCAATCCATCACCAGGGTCCTGCTAGTCCTATTTCGAAAATATATTCTCCAGTCTGTCACTCATCCCCATTTCCACTGCCACAGCCCTGGGCTTGCACCTGCTCTACTGCAGCATGCGCCTGATGGCTCCCTCTGCTTCCTCCTACATACCCCTTCCCCTATCCGTTTCATGCTCAGCAGCCAGAGTGATCTTTTGAAAACATAAATTGGATCACGTCAGTCCCCTGCTTTGGACCCTTCAGTGGCTTCTCATTGTACTTGACTAAAATCCGAAGTCCTCCGATTCCTGCAGGCCCTCCAGGCCCTAGCTCCTGGCCTCCTTTTTCAGTCTGATTGCATGGCATTCTGCTTCAGTTTTGCTGTTTCTGACTACATTAGCCGAAAGACGTTTCCCAGAGCATGCTGTGGGCATCTTTCTTTAGGGATGTTGCACCCGCTGTGCCCCTTTCTGGAAAGCCCTGAACCTTGCTCTTTGCTTGACCAGCCCCTCCTTACCTGCCTTATTTGTCTTGGTCTCAATGTTGTTTCCTCAGCCAGGACTTTCCTGACACCCTTGTCTAAAAGCACCATCCTTGTCCCTATTTTTCATTATCACAACACATGGCTTATACCCTTCATAGATTTTTTTTGCAGTTGGCATTTATTTATTTGCTTATTTACTCATTCCTCATCTGTATCTTCACTAGAATTAGTAAACTGCTCAAAGCTGGGGACCATGTCTGCTTTGTACACTTTAATAGTTCCAGCTCGTAATATCATGCCTGGAAAATAGTAGGCAATTAATAACTATTTACCAATACATAAACCTCCTTAATAAGCCCTGAAGTGTAAATTAACACATGATTTTTGAAGCCCAAATATTGGTACATTTAGGGTCTGACACCCCCAGTATTGGCAGGGGGATAGACAAATACACAAATGCAGATTTTAGTAGGTTGGTGAGAATGAAAATTGTTATAGTATTTCTGGATGAAAATTTTGCATTATATATCAGATTTTAAAAATTCACAATTACATGCATGAGAATATTTACTAGAATATTTTTTATGGTAATGAAGAAATGGAAACAACCTAAACTCTGAAAAAAAAAAAAAACAAATTTAGTTAAATCCATTACGGTATGTCCATGTAAGAGAATGCTATACAATTCTTCAAAGTAATGACCTAAATTTGTGTGTATTGATTGTAAAATCTCCCCACTATATTGTTGAGGGAAAAAAGCAGGACATTAAACATCTCATGGAATATAATCCCACTTAAGAATGAGTAAATAAGCAAATAAATAAATGCCAAATGCTATTATATATAGGTACAGTGAATATTTTGGAAGGTATTCACTTAAACGCTAGTAATGGGTATGTATGGCTGGTGAATTTGGCAGCAGTTTTCATTTTTTCTTACAACTTTTCTTTGTCTCACTGTGCGAATGTGTGGTAAAAGGACGTATACAAAAGGAGAAAAAGTTATTCTTATTTTGGGTAAAGAGAGAAAAAGAGGAAAAATCTTGACTTCAGGTCTATTACATTTACAGTCCTGAACTCTGTATTGAGGATATGGAGACTAGGAAGAAATGGCTGTGGCCCTCTGTGAGCTCAGTTTAGAGGAGGCAGACAAAGAAATAGGAATCATCCAGTGGGGTGCGTGCAATGGTAGAAGAGAGTGCCTTCCTCGCTGCCATCCTCTCCCTGTCTCTCCTTGGCTTCATGGCTTAGGGCCAGCCACTTCTTCATTTAGGTCTCAATTTTCTTAGTTGAGAAATGAGAGGATTAGATTTCCGGCTGATCTCTAAGCATTTTGTGGTTTAAAATTCTTCCATCATTTTAAGGTTTGCAGAGCAGCTGCAAAATTTCAAGTTCTGCCACTTCCAGGAAACTTCTAGGCTGCACTTCTAGATTGTTCACTTGAAAGTAAAACCATAGACGCTACCTATAATCTCCCCATGGTGAGGGAGAGAGAGATTGTAAAATAAGATTTATCTGATAGAAATGAAAAATTCTGGAAAGAACTAAACACTTGAGTGCTCTTACTGCTCAGGAGTTCATCTGAAGCACTTGTATGTGTGTGAGAATGAGCCCCAGACTGGGGAGGTGAAGTTTTTACTAACAAGATTTTATTAAATCTATGAGATAATTGCAACACCCAGAATGTTTTGAACCTAATGGGACATCAGGGCAATTGAACTCCCAAACAGCTGTCACTCATTTTGGGGTAAAACTTGTGAATTAATCCCTTGATACCTTTTTTTCACTTGGTTTCCTTTTGGACTGTAGGAAGCATGCTTTAGCTAAAGGTTAAACTTTTAAAACTGTTCGTGAGGCAAATCTTTTTAAGGCTTTGTATGGAAAATATTCTTTTAATTCAGATTTGGTGAGAGTTGCCAGGGGAGCAAATTAAAGATTTATTGTCTGGGAATTTTTGGATCGCAGCCTAACATAGGTCTGGTTGCTTTATTCTATAATGTTTGGAGGGTTTCCAGCCACTGAGCTTTCTACTCAGGCCAGCTATTGGAAGTGTAGCCAATGCATTGATTGATTAATCAAAGCAATGCATGTTGTAAATTCTGTGTCTATGACAGATATTCATAAAAAGAAGATGTAGATGTAGCTATTTAATTATTTTTCATGCCAGACTATTGTATGCTGGCAATATTTTTGTATCGCGATAACCACACAAAGTTACCCTCTAGTTAGGCAGAGCAAGAATTGGAGGATAAATCCAGTTTTGCAAGAATATTAACTTATCAAGCAATGACATGTCCAGGATCACAAACAAAAACAAATATGTAGTGCTGGTGACTACGCCATGTAGGTACTCAACTGAGATAAAAAACAGTAGACTGGAAAAGTATTTTAAATTTGAGAAACTTCAGAATAAATGGAATGTTACTAGTCTGAACTCCCACAAGGTAACAAAATAGATGCACTTTTACTCTGTTTTGAAATTAATTCTAAGTCCAGGGAGTGGAATACGTAATGTCTGTAATAATTTCAGAGTGAATCCCAGGGAAATTAAACATTAAATCTAGCTGAGATTTCACATTATCAGAATTATCGAATGTATGCCATTAGCAAACATCATTCAGCAACTTACTGTATCTGAAGCTGCGAGGTTTCAACAAATACTCCAGTGTAACATTTCACTTATTAGGAGGCGTGACCAAATGATCAAATTACTAAGAATAAAATGGGAGTTCTACACACAGCCTGGTGTTGGAAATAAAACTACTCTCGGCTCTGTACCAGGCGTTAGTCTCTTATGGGCACCTTCAAATCCAAATGCCAAGGAAAAGGTGTATACAGTAAGATTAAGTCCCTATTTCAGTATAAATAAAAATTATTTTTGCCGTGCCTCCTTCCTTTCCTCCCTGTGTCCCCACTCTGTTCTTGCCATTATGCTTCGGCCTGTGCTCTCTCAGGTGTCCTTTCTCTCCAACTCACTCTTTCTCCTTACAATAGCTGATCTTCCCTGAAAACCTTATTACAGAACAGAAAAGAGTGGCAACTTGTAGCTTGCTGGCTGAGTTGAATATTTACTTTTCTTCTTTTGTGTGGGCAGGTACCGGGAATCAAACCCAGGTCTCCGGCATAGCAGGTGAGAACTCCGCCTGCTGAGCCACTGTGGTCTGCCCAAATATTTACTTTTAAATAGGCTTTCTGAACTCAAATGACTGACAGGTTGCCTCTGCTCTTTTAAACTGATTGAGTTACTCTTACTTGGCGCCCATCTTTTTTTAACACAGTGAATCTCCAGACTGTGGTCAGGAACTTCTTTGTGCTTATGTATCCCTATCCGTGATATCTTTGACAAGACCCCCAAATTAAGTGATACCCCAAGGCTATTTGCAATCAACTGGACTCTGTTTCCATTAGCTTTTGTGTGTCATGGGGACAGGGACCAGAAGGTCTTTACTAGTGAATACATAGTTTCCAGCTTCCACTGTATTTCTAGGAGTCGATAATCATGTTGGCCCATTCAGTAGAGCCTCTTCCCCCCCAGGAGCTAACTGTATGGCTAGGATAAGGCTTAGAATAATAAAAACATCCCAGACTCTTGCAGCATCTGGCCAAATCCTCAGACACGACGTGCTTATCTGGAGCCAGCTAGCTCAGGTGATTAGTACATGGCAGGCGTCAGGTGTCAAGGTCAGGGTCAGCCAGCATCCCTATCAGTGGCAGAGGCTGGGACAAGTTTGCTGTTGGTCTAATGGGGGACCAGGGCAATAAGTGTGGATGGACCCCAGAGATCTATCGCTACTCCTGAAAAAAAACACAAACTGCTCAAAGCTTATGGCAGGCTAATACATAAATGTGACGAGTGTGTTTTCAGAATGAACCAAAATTTCAGTACACATCGTTGGGCAAAAACTTTCTTTAGTTGTATTTTAAACAAATGGCCTTCACTGAAATGAGTATAGTGGCAAGCAATTGGAGCTGTTGCAGAAGTCTGGGATGTGTGGTTGATGTACATAAGAAGGCTAGTAGTTGTTTTCCAGCTCTTCCCTCTAGGGTTGTAGCTCTCTTTGTACGGCATATGAAGGGATCCTTTCCCGTTTTAAAGCCCATGAGTCTTCAATGCACACAGGTATATTGTAACTTGCAGTCTGACAGCAAAAATAAAAGTCACGATGTACAGTGCACTACCTCAGTATATTTTTTCCATGTATGACAATGTGGAGATGGAAATCCTTTTAAACTAAGCAGAGAGCACCCAGGAGCTAAATCCAAAGCACATAAAACAAAAATCCCAATTTAACAAGTGGAAGAAAATAACACATTCTAGCTACACTATACATAGCAATAAGAATTATATTTTCTGCTTTTCCAAGAAAAATCTCTGAACTTTAACCCCCTGTGATGCACAGAACCAAGAAAAAGCTCCCTCCCAACTCAAATCCCCTTTTCCCTGATGCAAATTGAGAAATGCACCTGGCCTGATGACCTGCCATCCCCACCAGCTCAGCAATCATCAGTCTTTCTTTCTCTTTCCTGGGGACTGGGATGTTTTTTCAGCTGCTGTCATTCCTCTCTGGGTTCTAGAAACAAGAGGAGGGTACTATGTTGGAAAAGGGCTTCAGGAAAGCAAACTATCTGGGTTGCCTGAAGGAGTAAGTTAGTTGGAAATAGTGACACCACTTGAAGATAAAATTTAACAGCATCTTTTCCTTTTCATTTAACACATCGTTGGGTTGCAGAAAGTCTGACTTCAGTGAATTGCAGATCAATCTTTCCCCTCTGTTGTACTTCACCTTTAAGGAAGTATCCACATCTGGACACGCTAACCACTTTGCTGACACTTCTCCAGGGCAGAACTCTTGATACACAAAGCAGCCTGACCAGCAGAAGGGGGCAGGGACTGAAACTTCCAAGATGCTTTTTAAGACTATTTAGCCAGATGGGAAGGATCACTGCTTACATGTAAATATCCCTTAGATATCATCGGCACTTTTCCTAGGAGATTTTCTTAGAAGAGCGACTGGCTCAGGAACTTTCTATTTATAACCGTTTTTGGGGACTTAAGGCATTTGAATGGTCAACATTTTGCTTCTACATCTCAGTACATTATAATGAGCCTTATTTCGGCTAGTCCACTTTTTGGATTTGGTTAATATTCTTCCAGTTTTTTCATAATGATCAAGAGCCAAAGCTCTTCAGGATGCTTCTACCTTCCATCCAGATCAGAATATTCCCCTTAGGCTCCAGTGAAGGCAAAGGCTTTGTTTGGAGTCAGAGCAAAATGTAAGCTTTGGCCATTTGTCCTACTACTCTGTTTCTAGCCTAGTCTGGTCCAGGTCCCTAGAGCTGTAATTAACTTGGCCCCTTGCCATTTATATTTTTAATTGGGCCAAGTGACATTAGGGCTTGAGTAGCTCTTTTGTATAAAAGCAAGTACCTTTTCTTTATAGCTACCCTGCACCAATAACTAATGATCCTTTTTTATTTGCAGGATGCATTCATTGTAAGGGCTTCCAAATTCAGGTATAGAACAATGTAAAATGCTTAACTTTAGCTACAGAAGTTATTTCAGGATTCTGAAGAGCAGCCAGCAGAACTGGTCAAAATATATTTAGACATTTGACCACTTTCTGGATCATTATCTAGAATAACAATTTTTAAATGAGTCTGGTCCCTAAAACATTTTGTGGATGGAGGAGAGGGAAATTTTTAAAACCCCAGAATCCACTTACTCCCCTGTTCCCAATTGATCCTGCAAAATTAAATCTCCTTGGAATTAATGACAAAACCAGGGCTTATTTATGTTAGACATTCTAGTATAGATAGTTTTTCAAAATAATATTTGTGTCTCTCCTTTGATAATGTGGAGTTGTCACTAGAAGATAACTACACAGCTTTTCTTGCATCCAAGAGTGGCCATGTGACCGGTTCTTTCCAAAAAATGTGATAAAGGGGGATATGTGTCACCTTTAGGCTGAGACTTTTAAGTGGATAGGGTTTTCATTCCTACTTGTTCTTTCCTTTTCCCCTGGCTGGAAGCAGAGGACTCCAAGGCCCTCAGGGATGGTAGCAGCACAGGTTGAAAGGAGCCTGGATCCCTGAATCAGCATGTGGAAGAAAAGTACTTGATGACCAGGATAACCCTCATTGGACTGTTAGAAGAATGAGAAATAAATTCTTTGGCATTAGGCCACTAAAATTTTGAGCGTCGGCATGAACCTGATACAAGTGCAATAGGATGGCGTCTACTTTTTATATTATAAATAAATTATTAATTCACTCAGAAAAAATAGTATGGGCATTTTGTTGCTGCAGACATTCACAGCACAAGGTGGTGGAGAACCTCTTAGAAGTCTCTTGAGACAAGCAAACCTCCAAGTCAAGAAGCAATGGGCAATCACTTTCATTTCCATGTGATGCACCTTTGACGTTGCATATAGACTTCAACTTGCCATAAAAATGGCATATAAAAATTGGCAAATTGGATACCCTCCTTATAATATGAATTTGTATTTTAAAATGTGAGTATATCAGGGCATTTTCTTGGTATCTTGGTTGTAGATGTAGCAGGTCTGAGTCTGTGTTGAGTGTCCGTATGGAATGCATATAGCATGAGTCTGAATTTATGAATGAGGCATTTGCTTTTGTCTTGTGAAGGAATACTTATAAAATCCAGTTGGTTTGTACCTTTTGTCCAGATTTTGCTAGGTAACAGTCACCCCTGGAAGTACTACTTACAGACCTGACATCACATGAATTTATTTCTATGAAGAAAATTCTAACACAGGTATAAAACAATAAAAATAGTAGTCAAAGTTGGTCACGTGGTTTATTAACAGAAACCCATACAAGGTCACTGATGTGGTTTAAATTGTAACTCAGATTTTCAGAAGCACAGATGTTAAACTGCTTTGCCCCTCCAGATGTGTTCACACAGGGGTCCATCAAAATGGAGCAATCTGTAGTCTAAAGCATGTTGCCCTCCCCGAGAACAGAGAGTTACTTATTCAGTTGTCCAAAGTCTTTGTTTATCCTCCAACAAAGATCAAAAAAGAACTCTTAATATGTGTTTGGTTTAAATTTAGTGACATATAGTATTTATTCCCATAGGCACCTCCTCTCACCTGTGGAGATAAACTGTGTTATTCTACTACAAACCATATGGTTTCCATCTCCATTTTCCCTGCCTTAGTACAATAATCTGTTGACTGTGGACTGATCACCGAGTCCTGTGAACACTTCACACTGAGTGGTAATAGACTGAATTTTATATTTGTTCTTTTCTGTTTAGCTTATGTTAGCACCATCTTAAACACAAATTCATTGAAATATCCTTTTTACCCGATAAAAATATTATCAAACTATCTGGGAGACATGGAAATTTTTCATGACATTCTATAATTGCTTGACATATAAGTTTTACCCCTTTTTTGCATAAGCTCTAATAGGAAAAATGTCTACTGTATTTTTTTTCAAAAAAATAATTCTGACTTTATGCAAAATATATTGACTAGTCTCTCTTTTTTTGTCTATGAACGGTAATAATTCTTGTGATGGAGATTTTCATGGCAAGACAGGCTCAGATTCCCTTTTGAGAAAGAAAAGAAACAGGAATCAACATTCAGTCCTTTACTTAATTCAATTAATAAATGTTTATAAGGTACATTGAAAGTGCCATCATGTGAGGCACTGTGCCTCTAGGAGTAGATAACATGGACATGGGATGTGCTATTGGAGAAATTAATAGGTAGTAAAAGGTAATAAGAATCAGTACTTCTAAGTGTTACGGAAGGGAAAGTACAGGCTTCTAGGAGCTCCTAAGGTAGCAATTGTTCTAGAAAGGGCTTCCTCAGATAAGAACCCAGGAATACTACTGGAATTAGCATGTCATTATAATATTTTTAAGAGTGCACCGAGTTATAAACCAAGTGCAATATGCAGATTAAGCTGAATTTCAGACATTAAAGAATCTCAAATTGGCATAAAGATTGATATTCTTTCTGATTTGGTGGAATTATGGTGACGTGCAGTGAAAGTGGTAAAGAATGACAACAATAATAATGATAATGCCCCATGAGAAAAAGCTTGCTAGGGCTTAGTGTGTTTTACTTTTTCCCAGATGTCCTTCCTCCTGTTTTTCCTTCCTCCCTCCCTTCCTCCATCTATCTATCGATCCATCTATC
The DNA here is from genome assembly GCA_004026745.1 of Myrmecophaga tridactyla. NCBI lineage: Eukaryota > Metazoa > Chordata > Mammalia > Pilosa > Myrmecophagidae > Myrmecophaga > Myrmecophaga tridactyla. The sequence continues at coordinate 2,061 of PVIY010031465.1, read as the reverse complement.
CCTCTATTCATCCCTTCCTTCCTCTGCTTTCTTCTTTTCTCCCTTCCTTTGTATAAAGCAACAGTACTTAGAAGTGGAATACTAAGTTTAATTATCTTCCCACCAATTAAAAGAAAAAAATGAAGGGAAAAATAACTTGCACTTGCTTTCTGTGATCATTCAAAACTGGACAACACAGATGGTGATTATTTGAGTGTGAAAATTGGGTTGTAAAATGAATATCTTCAAAAATGTCAAGAGTAAATGCCCTTTTGCAGGCAAATATGGTATTGAATGAATTCCAGCAGCATTCTGCCCAAGGCTCTTCATTCCATGTAAATTGAGCTTAAAAGAGAATTTGTCTCTAAGAGAGGTTTTGATAGTGCCAAGGTGCACTTGCCTGAGAAGAAAGGGAGATTATGGTATTTAAGTATTTTATGGTTTATGGTTGAGAAATAGGAATCAGATTCTGGGTTTTGAGATTAAAGAATTTACATACATGCTTTGTAGAAGATGAAGAAAGCAGTGTTAATGGAATCAAGTAGTTCATAGCTAAGCTGAATTCATCAGTCTTTCCTTACCAAATGAAACTAGGAAAGGTAGAAAACTGGGTAAGAAAAATGAGTTCGTTCCTGACCAATCAGCTATCCTCTTTTAAAATAGTTACAAGATCCAGTTACAAGATCCAGATTTCAAGAATTAATCAGTAAAAAATACACAGCTTGTTTAGATACATAAGGAATAAAAGGGAATGCAAACAATTCAATTTTACAATAAAAAATAGTAAAGATTCCAATCTAGGTGCTTACCTTCTCCTGTGTAATGGAAGAGAGAGCTCCGTACCATACGCAGATGCAAATAAACATGATTAGAAAGGGCTGTCAGAAGAAAAAGTTTCAGTGAAAATCTGTAAGAGGAAAAGTTAGTTTATTCCTGACCCAGACAGCCTTTTTTCCTTGGAAAGTGACATATAAGGTTAGATTAAAGAGGCAAGGGCTTCATAATGCTCTTCTCTTATTATTGACACCCTGGAGATAGTTTGTTAGTATGAGACCATCCTTATGGTCCTTAGGGTTTCAGAACACATTTTCCTTACTGCCGCCCCAAAATAGTGTGTTATTGGCTCTCTTGGCCAGTGATAAGTCCGGAATCTCCTGAACCAGTGCAGGGAAGAGACCAGGGGAAATTTCCTCAGGTCATTGAGCCATTTGCAATTTTCCCCCCAGGAAAGGTCTGACTGTCCAGGATACAAATAGTGGGGCAGAATTAAGTCTTAACAGGTGAACATTAAAATCCAAGATGGAGAAGAAAGGTATAATGGAAAGATTTCTGGGAGATTACAGTTCTCACCGTCGGGTGGGAACCCATCTAGGTAGGTGATCCAATGAGGAGATCTGAGATTATAGTTTGAGAAAGTAAATGAAGACCAGCGCCAGGCTGGCAAAAACCCAGTGAGAGGTTTGGACTTCAGCCTACCACTAAAGGACACGTCAGGCATGGAGTTGGAGATGAATTTTATCAGGACTTACAAATGAGAGAAGATCTTCAGTGGCAGCTGGCTGTGGAAAAGAAGTTTAGCATTCTGTAAAGGGTGCAGGGAGAGTGCAAGGGCTTATGAGGGTTTGGGACAAGGATATGAGAACAGAGTTTCAGCGGGGTCTTGTGTTACAACAGTGATTAAGTGAGGGGAGCGTTGTTGCCTTTTTTATGATACTGTTTGTACACTCTTTCCTCCCTGAGGAGGTTTGATGACCTTTAATGTATGTCCCAAGTCCTGTAGGTGGCTACATGAAATGACTTGCTCTCAATAAGGAGGGGAATCCTGGGCCCTGGATCCCCACAGTCCACCCCCACACAGCACACTACATTGACCATAGGACAGACATTACTTCCATATTCTACAGTCTAAGACACAACAAAACACTCAGAGTCCCCACACAGAGATAATAGCCCTGCAAGGAGATGCCATCACGGCCAAGAAAGGGAATTAAACCATTTCCTGATTTCTGAGAGTATTATATAAGATAGTGGGGACATCGGGCTGCCCCACAAACAATCTCCTGTGTTCTTTTTCAGATTTTC